>APFE030593719.1:4885-57591 GCA_000404065.3 Pinus taeda | reverse complement strand
ATGTCTGATAATATATGCATTTGTGTGGTCAATATATATCTGGTCCTATATTGTTTATGATTGTAGATCTCTGCACTTTGAAGGTATTATGCTGCTTTGACTTTACAGGTACTCTTTGAAGCGGAGTAATCAGGGAAGGAGTGGCAAAGATCAGTTAGAGGGGAGAAGGAACAAGCAAGGAACCAAGCAAAAGATTGAGGTTGGTATTCTTTGCTCCTCTCCTATCTACTTCTCGTAAAGGAAAACGGAAGTAACTTTAATCTGTTTGTTTCTAAGATAGCTACCCGTATTAGTGGGACTAGCAGCTCTGCATAGACACTAGATTTCCCGATAACAAAACCTCAGACTAATCAAGCTACCATTGGGACTTCTATTAAAGCGACCCATTATCTATTCCCAAAACCATCACTCAAATATGATGATATTTTTGGTTCTGAAGATTTAAGAAGCCAAAACCAAAATTCCCATCTAGTGTTGATGGAAAAAAAGAACTCCATCCTCCATGTCCCTGCAGTAAGAATCACCGAGAGATATTAATCATTTTGAGTGTAGAAACGTATGAATTTTAACCTTGTCGTACACATCCAAAATGAGCTTCAAAGTCTGAGCACCCGAGTGACCCATCGATGAATAGTTGTACTTCATATCACAATAACATATGCATGAATTTTAATCTAGCTTTGAAATGGTTGTTTGTTGAACACTTGGCATCGATCAGATGCCATTTTTTGAATGGGTTTGGAAGAAATCAAGCCACTTTTATAAATTTTCTATCCAACCTCTTTCTCCAAAAGATTAGAGGTTAATCATTGTGTCTACATCAAGAGGTATGACCAAGAAAGATATATTATACTATGTTGAATGTGGATGATATGCTAATTGTTGGACACGATAAGAACATGATTAATAGGTTGAAGAAATATTTCGACAATCAATTTGCAATGAAACATTTAGGCCCAACATAACAAATATTGAGCGTGGGGATTATATGTGAAAGAAAGAACAAAAAGTTGTGGCTGTCACAAGAAAAATGTATTGAGAAAGCATTAGACATGTTCAATATGAAGGAACCCAAACCAGTTGCTAAACCCCTGGCATCACACTTCAAACTTAGTGTTGATTTGTGCCTTTATGATGACAAGAAGGAGGAGGAAATGAGTAAAATATCTTATACTTTAGTGGTTGGTAGCTTGCCATGGTATGTACCCATCCAAATATTAAAAATTCAGTGGGAATAACAATAAATTGGATTTTGTGGTATCTTAAGGGTACTGGTAATCATTTTTTATGTTTTAATAATAAAAATGATGTTATTTAAGGTTATACATATACAAATATCGTTGGATATGTGGATACTAGAATGTACACCACTAGTTTTTTATATATATTTTTAAGGTGCAATAGTGCCTTGGATGTCTAGACTACAAAAAGTAGTAGCCGTCTCCACAATAAAGGTAGAATACATAGCTGCCACACAAGCTTGCAAAGAGATGCTATGGATACAACAATTTTTAGGAGAGTTGCAAATAAAACAAATCAAATGTGTTGCATTGTGATAGTTGGAATGCTATTCATTTACCAAAAAAACCCAACATTTCATTCTAAGGCAACGCACGTTGATGTTTGATATCATTGGATTTGTCAAGTGTTAGATGATGTGTTGCTATAGTTGGAGAAAATACACACTAAAGAAAATCCAACTATATGTTAACAATATTTTTTCCAAGGGATAAGCAAGATCTTTGTAGAACCTTGGCTAGAGTAGTGCAAATGTGATGAAAGACATCTTGGGAAAGGATTAGTAGCAAGGAGAGAGAAACAATGTAAAAATGTTCACTAACCTTCTATTTTGTCTCAAGTGGGAAATTATTAGGCATGAGACTAAATCAAATTCAAATTTATCCACACCCATGGTATTAGTAACCCATGGTATTGTGCCATGGTATTGGGCCCATGGTATTGTAATGAAATATATTTTTACAAGTGTATGAGTAAAAGGAAGTGGGTGAAAAACAAGTGAGTGAAATGTAATATTTTATTGTTATTATAGTAAAAAGTTACTAATCCCCTACCCTATGATTTTTCCCTAAATGAGATTTTCCACGTAAATCTTGTGTCCAATATATAATTAATTTTTATTTTTCAACTTTGATCAAGCTACGAGAGAGTATTATCAAAGTGAAGAAACAAAAAGCACACCTTTCCATCTTATTACAAGAAGCCCAAGCATTTCATCTAATTTTATGAATATCCTATCAGGTTGATTTCCCTCCTGCCTTCAAGAATTATAGTATGTTGCTTTCTCCAAGGTCACTTGGATTAGTAGCATTTACCATTAAGTTGGATATGATATTGGATTCTTACAACCACATTGCTACTGTAATGAATTATTGATATCTTTTAGGCACCAACTTGGATTTTGATTTGTGCACCTTATCTCAAGCACTCTATAAAATTGAATTTTGAAACCGTAAAATGGATCAATATCCTGGATATTTCATCTTCACTTGACCTAAAATTTCTCCATGTGAGAACAAGTTCTATAGGTTTGTGACCATACAAGTTTAGTGCCTCTATTTTTATAGCATATAGTGCAATAAAAAGGTACCCACAACATCATAAGCAAGAAAATACCAATATTTTAGAAAGGAATAAAATCCTAGCCCTATTAGATATAAGGAGACATTAAAAAGAAAGTCTCAAGGAAATAAATAGATTTCATAATTGTTGTAATTATTTTTGTTTCAATACTTGAGCAATGCAAATGGGCAATATCAAAGTAAATAAAAAAAGAAAAAGAGCAATATGTATCATCCCATCACAGGACACCATGTCTATTTGTTCTAGTGTGAGTCAATATTTCTTTGTATTTTGCATTAGAAATTTCAAAAATAAAATAGAAAGGCATAATGCTCATCTCTTTTTAGAGTTTCACCCTCGTATATCTCGAAGGTATGTCTTGCATTCAAAATGTTAATGATGTACTCTATCTACTATTGTAGTTATGTGCCTATTTACTCAGTTATTTATCATAATGAAAATGGTATGCTACTGATAGTAGAGCTTAATCTAAGTAATCACTAGGCAATCAAGTATAATTTCATTATATCTGCAATAGCATGTTTGGATCTACATTGATGAGTTTCCTTATGGAATATTGATGGTTTGTTTACATATTATATTCATATTGGAGCTCCTTTTTTGTCTTATGGAGAGATGGGACTACCATTGGAAAAGGCTTGCAATGAGAAATACTATAACTGCAAGACATAAGCCAACAAATTCAAGAAGAGGATGAAATGTCGGGGAAAAGAGTTCAATAATTAGAAGAGAAAATGTAGTGCTGGAAATTAAACTAATTAGTGATACAAAATTCCTCATTAAAGTTACAAGGATTGTTGAAAAGTGCATAAAACAATTGTTAGGAATGGGGGATCCATTTTGAGTATATTGAAGAAGTTTGAGATGCAAAATGACTAAGATATGAAGATGTCAATTTTGATTTAACTGTTACTTTACTATCTTGGTTGTTGAACTTTAAGCCAATGTAATTATATAACTTTCTCTTCCCATTTATGATTCTCTTATACACAGTAAATGTAGAACAAATGATGTCCTTAATATGAAGTAAAATTTCAAACAAAGAAAACAACTACATTAAATAAGTAATTAAATTAATTATATTAAATCACAAAAATTTTGAAGGTTTTCATTAAAGGTCAAACATTTGAATTTTCCAAAAAAAATCATTTTTCCGCTGCATTTTATTTCTTGGTCACTACTCTCTCTTGCACATGTTGTTTCTTGTTTGCACAGGCAAGGAGAGTTCAAACATGGTACACAGAGTGAAGGAGAGTTATTTGAATCGTGGAGATGTGAATTGAATTGCATAGTTCTAATTTCTGAATTCTTTGAATCCTCGAGATTTGAATTGATTTGCAAAGTTATTATTTCTTGAATCATGGAGTTCTAAATTGTTTTCTAGCTCCCTATCACATTCAATTTCTAGTTCACACAATCAATGAGAGTTCAAACATTGTACACACCCACAAGGAGAGTTCGTTGAATCCTAGAGAGTTTTCTTATTTCTAAATTAAATAAACATATTTGTCCCTTTCTTCCATAATTGATATTTAGCTTTATTGATTTCCCTAATTGAGGCAAGTGAGAAGTCCTCCAAAACTTCAACTAAGCCTCCTAGTTCATGAACTGTTGGGACTCCCATGCACATGGTGTCATCCACAAATTGTTGGTGTGATATTGGGATATATTCTCCAAAGAGACACATTCCTTTGATCTGTTTTCTCGGAGATCAATGCTTTGAGAGCCCTACCCAATCCTTCTATAGCTAAAATGAAGAGGAATAGGGAGAGAGGATCTCCATGCCAAATTCCTGAGGAGGTGTTGAAAGGATTAGTGAGAGATCCATTTGGAGAAATAGAGGAAAAAATCAAAAGAAATTAGTGTCTTGGTCGAGTTGATCCATTCATGGTCAAAACCAGAAGTGTGAAGGATTTGAAAAAGATAGTTCCAATTGAGTTTGTAAAAAGCTTTGGAGCAATCCAGTTTAAGCAACATGCATGACTTATTGAAAGTTTTCAAAGAGTGAGTGGTTTTATGGGAAATCATGATTCCAACCAAAATTTGTCGCCCTTCCCCATATCCTATTTACTCGTCCAAGTTGAGGTGTGGGAGGAGAGGTTTAAGGCGACTAGAAATGATCTTAGCGATCACCTTATAAATGAATTTGCATAGGAAAATATGTTAAATCTACTCAGGTCCCGCACTGTATTTTTCTTTGGGACTAAGGTGATGAAGGTGGCATCCAAAGATTTCAATATATATTTTTGACTTTCTTAATTCTTCTACTATTTCCCATAGATCACTATCGACTATTTTCCATCAATCCTCGATAAATTCTCTTATAAAACTATCTGGGCTAGGTGATTTATTTTTGGGCATTAATTCAACTATTAATTCCATTTGTTCAATAGTGATTTCATGTAAGAAGCCTTGATTATACTTGTTGGTGGCTAGTGAAGAGATGCATTACACTATTCTTTATGTGGCTTACTTTCGATGAGGCATAGGGTCTGACAATAAATATTTGTAAAAATTCACTACCTCTTGTGCCACATCCTTGCAATCCTGAACCTTGAACCTTCCTAATTTCTCAAGGATGAGATTCAATTATGATGGAAGTGTTGAAGCATTGAGTTCTGGAATAAGGTTGTATTTCTCTCCCCTTCCTTCAACCAACATATTCTAGACTTTTGATTCCAAAGGATTTTATCCCGTTTTCTTCGATCCTCAAGTTCGGTGAGGATTCTAGCTTCCTCCTTGATTATTTCATCCAACCTGCTCTAGTGTATAGTTTCTTATTGAATTCTCTCCATTTTGGCTTCTAAGTCCTGTTTAGCTTGGAGTATATTTCTAATTTTCCCCTTTTTCCATATCTTGAGCTGGTTTTGTGTTTTAATATTTGTTGCAATCAATACATTGTTGTGCCTTTTATGTGTTTAGCATTATCCCACAAAATTTAAAAAATATGGGCCATTCTCAAATGTTCTCATTCACTCTTATGTGTTGGAAAAGCAAATGGTGAAGAAGCCTTTAGCACCAAGTTCTAGCTTAATATGGCCCTTTGGTTTCCACTTATGTTGGATCCATTGAGAGGGGGATTTTTTCCACGGGCCAAATTCTTAGGAATTTTTTAATATGGTGTGGTCTAGCATGTATTAGATATATTCCTCAATACGATTTGAGATGAATTCAAACTTTGGGTCTGTGGTTTCTTTTGGAAGGCAAATTCCTAGATGTATACAACTAACTGATGTTGGGGTTGTTGCATCTTTTTGCTAGTTGGATCCATCATCTTTTGTAGATACCTTAGGGTTTGGAGTCACTAAATATTTGGGGCATCTATCCCTTGCCATCACTTTTCTATAGGAGGGACCTTCGCTCCCACTTAGTACTCTAGGCATGGCTGATTACTGTCTCTAAACCTAGTGGTGACATTGACAAATTAGGGTATTTTAAATAGTATAGCTCACTTCTACTAAGTTCTTCTTCACATTTTTTATGAAAAAAATTGCACCAACCTCCACTTTAACTCTTCGTGTTATAACAAGTTCCTCTTCCCCTCCTCCATTGATTTAAATTACATCTTATTCTCATTAACACATTGTTAGAAGCATTTTTGTTTTTTCCCATTCCATAACGGAATTATTCACTTTCTTTAGGTTTGAATTGATTTGGAACATCAATGAACCTTCAGACGTTTGTTCATATCTCCTAGGCTCTTTTTACACTAACTTTATGAATTACTAATCTTTTAGCCAATTTGAATTGAACTTAAATGGCATTGGATTCATTCTATCATCCTTTCGAATTTGAAGAAGAATAGGTACATTGTATGGAATACTACTCATTCCTATATATGTTTAGAGCTGGAGCACTCTATAAAGATAACTTATGAAACCATAAAATGGATCTATATCCTGGACACTTCTTCTTTACTTGACCTAAAATTTCTCCATGTGAGAACAAGTATTGTAGGCTTATGACCACACAAGTTTAACATCTATATTTTTATAGCTTACGGTGCAATAAAAAGGTACCCACAACATCATAAGCAAGAAAAGACCAATATTTTAGAAAGGAAGAAAGTCCTAACCCTATTAGCTATAAGGAGACATTAAAAAGGAAGTCACGAGGAAAGAAATTGATCTCATAATTATTGTAATGATTTTTGTTTCCATAGTTGAGGAATGCAAATGAGTGATATCAAAGTAAAGAAAAAAAAAGAAGAGAACAACTTGTAGCATCCCATGGTAGGACAACATGTCTATTTTCTCCATGGTGAGTCAATCTTTCTTTGTATTTTGCATTAGAACTTTCAAAAATAAAATAGAAAGGCATAATGTTCATCCCTTTTTAGAGTTTCACCCTCGTAGATATCGAATGTACATATTAAATTCAAAATGTTAATGGTGTAATCTGTCCACTATTGTAGTTATGCACTTATTTACTCATTTATTTATCACAAAGAAAATGGTATGCTACTGATAGTAGAGCTTAATCTAAGTAATCACTAGGTGATTGAGTATAATCTTATTGTCTTTGCAACGACATGTTTGGATCTATATTGATGAGTTTCTTTATGGAATATTGATGGTTTGTTTACATATTGTATCCATATTGGAGTCCTTTTTTGTCTTATGGAGAGTTGAGACGACCATTGGCAGAGCCTTCCAATGAGAAAGACTATAACATTTGCAAGATATAAACCAACAAATTTAAGGAGAGGATGAAATGTTGAGGAAAATAGTTAAACAATTAGAAGAGAAAATGTAGGGTTAGAAATTTAACTGGTTAGTGATACAAAATTCCTCATCAAAGTTACAAGAAATGTTGAAAAGTGCAAAAAACAATTCTTAGAAATGGGGGATCCATTTTTAGTAGATTGAAGAAGCTTGAGATGCAACTAAGATATGAAGAAGTTAATAACAATTTGATCAAGCTACAAGAGAGTATTAACAAAGTGAAGAGAAAAAAACACACCCTTCCATCTTGATACAAGAAGCCCAAGCCATTTCATCGGATGTGATGAATATCCTATCGGGTTGATTTCCATCCCTCCCTGAAGAATTATAGTACCTTTCTTTCTCCAAGGTTGCTTGGATTAGTAGCATTTACAATTAAATTGGGCATGATATTGTATTCTTGGGGTCAATGAATTCTTGATATCTCTTAGGCACCAACTTGAATTTGGCTTTCAGCACCTTTTCAAACCAAGACCTTGATTTTGATTTAATTTCTACTAACTATAAGCCAATGTAATTATATAGCTTTCTCTTTCCATCTATGATTTATGATTTTCGGTAAATGTAACACAAATAATATTTCAAAAAACAAAAAAAAACAACTAGATTAAATTAAATTAATTATATTAGAACACAAAAATTTGAGAATTTAACTAATATTATAAAATCACAAAAGAAATTGAGAGGATGGTCAAACATTACATTTGACTTTTCCAAAGAAATCATTTTCCCGTTGCATTATTTTATTTCTTGGTGGCTTCTCTTTGTTTCTTGTTTTCTTGTTTTCTGTTTCTTGTTCACACATTTTGAATTGTTTCTTGCTAAATTGTTCGCACATTTTGGATTGTTTTCCTGTTAAATTGTTCGCACATTCTGAATTGTTTTCCCATTGAATTGTTCACACAAGAAAATGCTGGCAAGAAGAATTGGTTGAATCTTGGACAGATTTCCGAATGGTCCCTTTCTTGCCACGGTGATGCCCAACGATGAGTGGGCCAGGAGAAAATCAATGGTGATGGTGATGGAAATTATGGTAATTGCCTACCTCCTTCTTCTGCTTTCTATATCAAGATTGTAATTCAGAGAATCAGGTCCAACCCTAGCCCTAGCCCTAGCCCTGATTCTACATGAGGAGGAGGTTTGAAATCCAATGAAAATTGTTCTGACTTTATACATACCACTTCCTCTCAAACATTCCATCCAGAGTTGTGCATGTCTATGCTAGTCACATATCTAGGTGTTGATCAGCTGATGGAACCCAAAGATCTTCTTCAAGCCACCATAGCTCATGTTTTTAAATCATACTCTCTGAATGTTGCAACCCCTGTTCCTGTTTGGGGAGACGAAGGTGTGGCCTAGCAAGTTGTGTGGAGCTGCTCCACAATATAATATATCATATGAATGCCACACTGGTCCACATGAAGGCCATGTCCAACAAGAAGAATTTTTTTTCAATCTTTCTCTTCATTGCCTATATCAAAACTTGGCTCAGTGCCGCTCTCACAAACCAGGATGCATGCCTCGAGGGTTTCCAGAACTTGATTGGAGGAATTGTGAGTAATACTTTTGCTAGTGACATACAAAAAGAATCCAAAAAGTTATCCCAATTGATCAACAATTTCTTGGCACTCTTCCAATCTAGCTTCCAAAATAATGCTTTACCTGGTGAATAAACAAATAAGTTCACAGTTACACAAAACCCTCGACAGATGTTAGCAAAAAATAACGTTGGTCTAGATCAGGAATTCTATTAGCATTATGGGTTGTTGGGTGGATATGGCATGAATGAATTCCTTATGTGGTTATCAGAAACTGATCGTTTAATCCTATAGCTTTCCCCTGCAGACTTAAACCCTGATGTTGTTGTGGCCCAAGATGGTAGTGGCAACTATGTAAGCATAGCTGATGCTGTCAATAAGGCACCCTCACACTTAAGAAGTAGAAAATACACAATCTATGTAAAAGCTGGAGTATACCTATTGGGTCTAAAACGCAGATGCAAATTAGAGTTCCATTTACTATCAACCCAGGAAAGTAAAATTTCGAGGAACATCCAATATATATGGACTTAGAGACAAACTAAACTAAGCTAGGTGAAGAAATGCCAAAGCTCCCTTACATGAGGTCTTTCATTGGGATCTCCAACACCTATTTAGTGATTTAACAAAATGAAATCTAAAAACATTGTGACAAGTGTAAGAAATATTAAAGCTCCCTTACAGGAGACTATTCATTAATATTTATAATCATCTTAATCAACAAACTATTTAAACTAATGAAATTAAACATTAAATAACAACTCAGATTCATTGAAAGAAACATTAATACTTTCTTACGAAATGTCATTCGTTAATATTTCAAACATATGAACCTGATGAAATTTAGAAACAAACAAAAAATGAAAGCTTACCAAAACAAAAGTGCACTTTCTAGACAATGGGGGCCCTTCCAAGGATTCACAAGCACATCAAAAAAGAAGTCAAATGTAGAAGATCAAAGAAGCTCCATTTTATTTATCTTTAATTGCAATTTGCAATTACAAGTTCTACATTCCAAGAGGTTCTAAAATCTCCATTACAATGATTCCAAATTCTAACTTCTCATTACAAACTTATAAGATCCTAAGGTACTAAATTCTAACTTCTCAATTCTAAATTCTAAATTCCAAAGTTACAAATGAAGGAGATAACACTCCTATTTATACAAAAGTTATGATAACAAACTCATAAATGTGATCCACTATTCCTCTTCAATCCACATATCTCTCAAACAAATGGTGACACAGAAACCTATCCTCATGAGCTTCTCCATGAGGTCCATGATCTTCTCCATGAGGCCCAATGATCTCCTCAAAAATCGAATTTGAACATAGAGTACACATAAGGGTGCCCTTAGAAGCTTCCTTTGTACCTACACATGTCAACAAACTCATTCTAATTGTTAGGTATAAGTATATGGATATTATTTTCTAAATTTTAACCATAAATTCACTTAAAAATACTAAGAATTAATAATACTTTGGAAAACACAATGGTAACCCATTTAATGATGAAAGTGAAGCTGATGTGGTGACATGGTGGTGGAATGGAGGTGAGAAAATGTGTGAATGGAGAGAAAGTGGATGTTGAATGGAGTGAAAGTGGATGTATTTTAAGGATAATTCTTAGGCCCAACAATACCATGAAACTATCAAAATTTCTAAATGAGAAACCAACATAATGTTTGTTGGCTATGGAAAGGGAAATAATGTTGTTGTCTCCAACAAAAATGTGAAGGAGGGCTCTATTACTTTTAGTTCAGTGGTGAGAGTCAAGATGCCCCGAACACATCTTTCTAAGTATGAATGAATTTATTGTTGTCGAATACTTAGAAGGTCTGTCGAACAAGGGACATTGATGTATTCCCATTGTTCATCGGCATGATAGCTTGCCATTAAGGCATGCAAGCATCAAGGTGTTTTTTAGAAAAATATTTAGACTCAAGGACTATGGACTCAATGATTTACATAGAAACAGGGTTCAAAAAGCTTGTAAGTGAATTACTTGCTTTTATTTATGGGTTAGGAATGTATAGAAGTAATGAAGTGTATGTGAATAATGAAAAATGGATAATGACTCTTGCTGGGAAAAATTGATATTTGGCATGCTTTGACAAGCGATGGGATTTACTATTTTTCAACAAGGGAAGAAAGGGGTAATGGATTTTATGATCATGGACTTGTTCTTTTGAATTTCTCATGAAATTAGTCTTTCAAAGACCAATTGTCATCACAATTTAATCTCCTTAATGATCAGTTGATCATTCGAAACCTGCAAAAAAAACTTGGAATAAAGAACATAAGTGTGTTAAAAAAGAAATGGCCAATTCCTTGATGATTATTACATAAAAATTAATGCCAAATAAAACAGATTAAGGAGAATCAAAAGTGTAATTTTAGTCCAATTCATAATGTTGATAACAATCCATTTTTAATAAATATCCATAAAATAAATAAATCTACTCCCTGTTTGTGTCAGATGACTCATGGAATGTGCATGGCAAAAAGCCTGGCATTATAAAGATTTGTTGTGTCCTATATATTAGTACGTCATACAACAACAAGAATTTATAATTTTAATGCCAACTCTAAGCTATCGAAACAAGATAGTCATGCTTTGTATAATCCTCCAAATGTTCGATAAATCAATCCTCCAAATTCGCTTCCAAGTGTTCCATAATTTCTAAAAGATGCATGGTGCATATTTATAATCAATGAAATCTATTAAATGCCAATGCATAACTTGATTTATCAATCTTGGAAATAAAACCAACCTGGATTCTCAAATTTCCATCTTTCATGGCATTTTAAAAGTGACAGAATTGGAACAATTTTGGAAATCCATGATAAAATATGTGAAACTGGATTTGATATTCATGTGCCTTTGTGCAGAGTGACCTCGTAGACATGAATGTTAAATGTGGCTATATAGAGAAAGCACGCTATATAGAGAAAACATGTAATGTGTTGGAAAAAAAAATGTTGGCATGTTTTCTCTCGACGTGCGCTGAGTTGCTTACTCTCGAATAGGGTATGGATCTCCAAGGAAAAATAATTAAAAATTGATTTGAATCTGATGACTTTGTCGGGAGTGTCATTGTTTATGTGTGGTTATGTTTGACATATTGTGAAGCAGTTATTATTGAATTGAGTGCCTTTCTCTTCTTGTAATAGATTGCAAACCTCAAATTTTGTAGTCTGCACACTATGTGTTCTTACTTAACGATCAAATAATTTGTAATAGGAAAATTTACAACTTGGCACAGTTTAACTTTTACCAGAAATTTTTAATCTTTACCTTATTCACAAGCGTATGCTCATCAACAAAGGGCCTCTTGCAGCATGCTGGGGTGAATGAATTTCATGAAGCATTGATTGTTCAGTTGTTGTATCATCATTCCCATGCTCTTTGCAACTGCATATCTCGATTACCAAATAAATATTACTTGATATAGTTTAAAATTGATCATGGATGGCTGCGTAGAAGAAATCTTAGAGCATGAGATCCTTTGTCTCCTATTTATTCGCAGCAATGGCCCGATAAGGTGTATTTTGGCAAAGCTTCCTCACGCAGTGCTGAAGAAGTTGGATGCAAACGAAAAAAAAAACAGATGGAAAACGCGAGAATGGCCACTAAAATGAGTATGATCGTCGATAACATGGAGCCGAATGCATCTCTAATGCCAATTCTCGATTTATCAGAGGCCGCCATGGCCTCGGAGAGACTGATTTGGCAGAATAAGAGAAAAAAAGTTCCCACACTCCACTCTACTCTATTTCCTGCTTCCGTACTACAAAAGTTTTAATAGAATCACAACACCATTGATATTTGTGAGCTCTCGGCATCGCTATCTTTGTTATCAACACCAAACACCTAATTCCATGCACTTCCTTGATATCGTATGAGAATTGCTCCAATAGATCATTTATGTTCTCTGTCCAATGCCAAATACGACAGGCCAATCCTGAAGCTTCAACGATTTCTCTTCCCATATCTCTAAGTTGTCCATGAATTATTATATTGTTTTCAATTTTGAATCCATTTAGACTGATAGCAAGGGATTTGATGGCCATAGAAATCTACTTCACTGCCAGCAAAACCCATAATTATCTGTGCATTAATTTTAAAAACCGTTTTTTATTCAAGCAGTCACCAAAACAGGGTCTCAAAGAACCGCGATTTCCTCTCAAACTGTTAGGAATCCAAGGAAACAATTTCTGGGTTATGTAATTCATTCCATTCAAGAAAAAACCCATGTATTCATTTTTCAGATTTGTTTTGGTTTGACATAAAAACTTGTTTCAAAATGTCGTGTCAAAACTGTTGCGTCTTCTCGTAATGCTGTAACAAAATCAAATCAGTTTGGTCACGACTCGATTCCAAACCCATCAATTCTTCTATATACTGTGATATGCATGGGAAGGAATTTGGTTCATCGAAAGACTTGTTTGGTCACATGAAATTCCACTCTGAAACCCATCAAGATAGCAGTGATGCCCATACGAAAGACTCATAGCAAAATGAGACACAAGATTGATAAGAAAGTGAGAATGATGATGAGATTGAAGTTGACCATTGAAACGGGAAATCAAGTAGGTTTGATAATTGGATGAAAGGAAAAAGATTCAAGAGACCCAGCTGTGCAACCCAACATGGCACACTTTGTTCACAAGTAAGATCAAATGCAAAGAAGGATCTCATTATTATAGAAATGATGAGCTCCAAAAATTCAGAAGCCGAGAACAAAGTAAATGTAGAGAAGTTTCAACCTCCTGTTTGGATTATTTATATGCAGACTTGGCTTGCTTGAAGGAATGGTCCCAACGCATACAAGACCTAGCCTAAGAGGAAATATGATTTTTCATCAAATCACTAAAATATAGATTTCATTTTTAAATTTGAAATCGAAAATAAACGAATTTAAAAAAAATGATTTCGATTTCTTATAATGTTGTGGTTCTAATGATTTATGCAATTTCCGAGCAAGAGATTTTTATATTATTTTTTAAAATAAATCAATAGATTTTCTGATCTTCCTGATCGCTCGAAGCGCACGAAGAGAGCATACTAAGCTATTGATTTATTTTTATTTTATTTTTGCGAGTTAGCGTGGATGGAGTAGCTTATTCATGAAAAATGACGATGATTTTTATTTTTATTTTATTTATTTATTTATTTATTTTATTTTTTAATAAAAGTCTACGAGATCTCGTTTTATTTTTCTAATCTATTCTGCCTTAACTTGAAAGATTTTTTTTTTCCTAAGTAAAAGAATGCTTCCAATGAAGCCACCTACGGACTAAGAATTCGAAAATGCTCACATCAATATTTAAAATTTTTACCTTATGATTTGCAAGCATGTGAGTAACCTGTCTTATTCATGGAGTTGGCGCAAGGTTCTTCTGAAACCACTCTTTGATATTGTCCTTGCTCCCCAAGAAGTACATGTTTAGCATCTTCAAATTTCTCATCGTAGATGGATTAGTAACAAATGGGAGGCTTAAAAAGACTGAATTTGAAATTAAACTAAGTATGAAAATAAAAAATGCTCAAACTTGAACTCTGTTATGAAGATCTTGCTATCACCAGGTTTCACAAGTTAGTCCATAAAAAGAAATTGCAATAAAAATAACTTCCTAAGTTTATCTCCAAATCATCCTCCCCGACAACGGCACCAAAATGTTGGGTCTAAAATGCGGATGAAAATTAGAGTTCCATTTACTATCTACCTAGGAAAGTAAAACTTCGAGGAACATCCAATATATATGGACTTAGAGACAAACTAAACTAAGGTAGGTGAAGAAATGCCAAAGCTCCCTTACAGGAGGTTTTTCATTGGGATCTCCAACAACTATTTAGTCATTTAACAGTATGAAATCTAAAGGCATTGTGACAAGTGTAAGAAATATTAAAGCTCCCTTACAGGAGACTACTCATTAATATTTCTAATCATCTTAATAAACAAACTATTTAAACTAATGAAATTAAACATTAAATAAAAAATCAGATTCATTGAAAGAAACATTAATACTTTCTTATGAAAGGTCATTCGTTAATATTTCAAACATATGAACCTAGTGAAATTTAGAAACAAACATAAAATGAAAGCTTACCAAAACAAAAGTGTACTTGCTAGACAATGGGGGCCCTTTCAAGGATTCACAAGCACATCAAAAGAGAAGTTAAATGTAGAAGATCAAAGAAGCTCCCTTTTATTTATCTTCAATTTCAATTTGCAATTACAAGTTCTACATTCCAATAGGTTCTAAAATCTCCATTACAATGATTCCAAATTCTAACTTTTCATTACAAACTTATAAGATCCTAAGGTACTAAATTCTAACTTCTCAATTCTCAATTCTAAATTCCAAAGTTACAAATGAAGGATATAACACACATATTTATACAAAAGTTATGATAACAAACGCATATATGTCAATCCACTATTCCCTCTTCAAATCCACATATATCTCAACCAATGGTGACACATAACCCTATCCTCCATGATCTTATCCATGAGGTCCATGATCTCCTCAAATTCGAATTTGAATATAGAGTGCCACATATGGGTGCGTTAGAAGCTTCCTTTGTACCTACACATGTTAACAAACTCATTCTAATTGTTAGGTATAAGTATATGGATATTATTTTCTAAAGTTTAACCATAAATTCACTTAAAAATACTAAGAATTAATAATGTTTTGGAAAACACAATGGTAACCCATTTAATGATGAAAGTGAAGCTAATGTGGTGACATGGTGGTGGAATAGAGGTGAGAAAATGTGTGAATGGAGAGAAAGTGGATGTTGAATGGAGTGAAAGTGGATGTATTTTAAGAATAATTCTTAGGCCCAACAATACCATGAAACTGTCAGAATTTCTAAATGAAAAACCAACATAATGTTTGTTGGCTATGAAAAGGGAAAGAATGTTGTTGTCTCCAACAAAAATATGAAGGAGGGCTCTATTTCTTTCAGTTCTTCTACCTTTGGTACTTTTTCAAACCTTTATGTCCGCATTGATTTTTGTTTGATTGTTTAATCTAATATCTTGAAATACTCTTTCTATTTCTTTGTAGCTGGTTAATTGGTTTTTCAACCATGTTTCATGACATGTATGTATGGAGATAAGGTCAATTAATAATCACTGACTAGTGAATCCCTACATTGCAGCTGTAACCGATGCAATATTTGTTGCATGTGACATGACCTTTATGAACAATGCAGGGCCTGAGAAGCATAAGCTGACGGGTGGGGGGCAATTTTGCAGTGATCTATCATTGCAGTGTTGTTGGTTACCAAGATGCTCTTTATGTTCATTCTCTTAGGCAGTTTTATAGAGAATGTGACATGTTTGGAACAATAGATTTCATTTTTGGCAATGCGGTAGTGGTTTTAAAGTGATGTAACATTTATGCTTGATCAGTCATGCCCAATCAAAAGAAAACAATCATTGCCCAAGGTAAGAATGATCCCTTCTCAATACATAATTGTATAGTTACAACAACAAGTGATGTCGTTCCCTTGATGGAATTATTTTAAACATACCTTGAAAGGACTTGGAAATTGTACTCTCTAACTGTTTACATGTGTTAAAATTGGAAAATGGCGCCAAATTCCAATCGAACAGTTCATTTGATGGAAATGATGATTGCATTAAATTCCTCTTTTCGAGAGGACCAAAATTGACCTAAAGATCATCAAATTTGGACAAGCAAAAATGTGTTTTTGAATTTATGCCCACACATGTGCAAATTGTCATGGTCAGCCACATCATCATGTAGGCTCATGAAGCCCAAGAGTCATGTCACTTCACACTCAACAATTTGTATAAATAAGAGTGACTTCCAACCTCATTTGGCACCTCATTCATTCATACATTATTCTCTCTCTTTCTCTCATTGGTTCGTACAACTGTTGGGCATATCTTTTTTCTCACACGCATGGTAAGTAGGACGAATTTTAGGACAAAATTATAGGGCCAAAAATTTCAGAATTCTCCTGTAGTTTGACCAGTGTTGACCACCGTTGACTTTGAATTTCCAGGCAGAATTTGAGTTCAATATTTTGGGAAGTTTTCTATTGGGGCAGGCCATACCATTTGGCATAGAAACCAAGGTGATATGAGCACTTTGACTGCAAAGATAAATTGTAGGTTGATTGCAGATTTCTAGGGCAGAATTTGACCAAGTTTGACCGTTGACTTTGGGACTGTTTTGGGCTTACTTTGACCACCTATTCAGGCCGAGTTTGACTGAGTCTGACCGAGTTGCTTTGAGAAAATTATGGTGTTTCTTCGACCAACATTGACTTTCTGGTTAGGGTTGTTGACTGTTGTAAAAAGTTTCATATTTATTAGGGTTAAGTTTAATCATCATTTGGTAAGTCAATTATGACTTTATTGTACTCTCTCACTCTCTTTGCTAAAATTTTGATATAATACTGTTGAAAAAAGTTCCTGATTTATTAGGGTTAAGTTTAATCATCATTTGGCAAGTCAATTTTGACTATATTGTACTCTCTCTCTCTTTGCTGAACTTTTGATATAATATTAAGAAGAATTGATCAAAGGGTTTTCCCCATATTTGGGTTTTTCCCTGACATCCACCAAATTTGGTGTCCTCTTGTCTTGGATTATCTTATGCATTTTGTTATTTCATGTTCTATCTATAGTTATTGTCAACGTGATTAATGGTTAATGTGATTGCTACTGGAAACTAAATTGGAAATTGTCATTGGGCTGCTAAATAACATTGAAGTAATTATGCTAAAGCAGAGAACATACCATTTTTAACTAAAATTAACATGGTTTCCGAGCCCACGTGAAGACAAAACCCAATTAAGAGAGAGAAAAGAAATCACTAAGAGAGATATGTTGGACAGACTATTGGACAAGCCTCAAAGGATGCTACATCTTACTTCAAAACTGAGGATAAGCTCAAAAGAAAATATGACTATCATGCATGGAAGATGACTTTGGAATTGACTTTAGAAGAGCATGATGTAATGGACTATGTGTAGGGAAAAGTGGTGCATCTTCTTTCAAATGCACCTGTTGCTGCGAAGACGAAGTATAAGAAAGGTGAGGTCAAAGCTAAGAAAATTATCATAGACTCCATTCAAAAGAATTTGGTTGCCTATATTTCTGATTTGGGAACGTCTAAGGAGATGTATGATAACTTGTTTGGGATGTTCAAAGTGAACAAAATCAAATCCACTTTCTCAAGAACCAGTTGAAGGACATCAAGATAGATGAAGGGGAGTCTATCCATTCCTACTTCATTGGAATAACAAAAATCAAGAATGACCTACTATCTAATGGAGAAGTTATTTCTGACAGGGAGCTCACCCTCATTGCACTTGGAGGTCTTCCAAGATCATGGGATGTGTTTAACACCACCATTCTCAACAATGACAGGGTACATGGTTTCGATGAATTATTGGATTGATGCACTCAAGAGGAGATGAGGGTGATGGAGAGAGACAATCCTTCAAATGGAAATTAACCTACTGCTTTCTCCACTCATGCAAAGAGGAAAAATAATGTTGGTCCAAGGAGATAAGGTCAAGGATTCAGTAAGGGATTCAAAGAAGGAAGAAAAGGAAGGTGCTACAATTGCAACAGGTTCGACCAATATGCTAGAGTGTGTCCTCACAAGAATAATACTCCAAGGGATGACAACAAAAACAAAAATAATTTCCAAGGCAATGGCAATCAAAGGAATAACAAGTTCAACAACAAAGGAAATATGAATTCTCCCGCTACTCAAAATGGAAATGGTCAACCTCCCAAGAGGACAAGAAATACTAGGTATGATGAAAGTAATGTAGAAAAACAAAATGATTTTTATCTTATTTCCACTCTATCTACTACCTCTCCTCCAGATACTTTGGATCATTGGTTGATTGAATTAGAGCCTCAAGGCACTTCACTAGGTACAAGGAGGCCCTCCCAAATTTGGTTGAAAATAAGACTAATTTGGAGATCATACTTCGAGATAATTCCACCTACCCCATGAAAGGGATAGGTACTGTCACTCTTCACTTGAATCAAGCTCAAACCATTCATATACAAGAAGTGTTATATGTGATTGATTTGAAGAAGGACCTGGTGTCTATTTCTGAAATGGAAAATAAAGGCTTCAAGGTAGAATCCATTGATGGAAAAGTACGTATTTGGCAAAGAAACCCTAAATATGCATTTACTCTTGGATTTAGGGTTGATGGTCTCTATCAAGTTGGAGGAAGTCCTTTGGGAGCTTTGACTAGTAATACTTCTCTTCAATTTGAGCTATGGCACCAGAGGTTTGCCCACTTACATTGCAAAGCCTTACTTGCGGTAAGGAAGATGGTCATAGGTATGCCTGAGTTTAACTTGAATCATGAAGGCGTTTATCACGGTCGTGCAACTGGGAAACATACAGAGGGACTATTCCCTTCTAGAGAAAGCTAAACATCAAATATTCTTCAATTGATCCATTTTGAACTATCTCGGATGTTTCCCGTAACATTGCTGGGAGGATACTTATATTATGCAATATTGGTAGATGACTTCTCATGAAAACATGGATCTATTTCTTAAAGAATAACAATGAAGTGTTCAAATGGTTTTATTCTTTCAAAGCATTGGTGGAAATCAAACAGGGAAGAGGATCAAGATATTAAGGACTGACAATGGAACTGAATATGAATCAAATGAATTCAATGACTCTTGTAGAGAGGTTGGCATTAAGAGGGAGAAAATTGTTCCATACACTCCTGAGAAAAATGGAGTTTCTGACAGGAAGAATCAAACAATCATGGAAGCCACCCGTGCCATGCTCCATGATCAAGGTCTAATGAAGTTCTTATAGGGAAAAGTTGCCAACACTGTCGTGTATTTCAAGACACCCGAGGAGGTTTTCACTGATAAGAAACCTAATCTTTCTCATTTTAGAATATTTGGTTGTCCCGTGTAGTTTCATGTGCCTAAAGAGAAGAGAAACAAGTTGGAAGCATATGAGAAGAAAGGTATATTTGTTGGCTACAGTGAAAATTCAAAATCATGTAGAATCTATGTGCCTAGTCAAAGAGATGTGGAAGTAAGTCGTGATGTCACATTTGATGAAGATAGTGCCCTTGGGAAAGCCAGAGATTTCCATATCCTAAGGAAGGATGATATCGATGCTATGGAAAAACAAGATGAACCTCCATCAGATGAGCCTATTCCCAATGTTGAAGGCCCGATGGATCCCATTGATCCACCTCCTGGTGGTCCATCTACCTCAAGGAAAATACCTTTGTGGCTCAAAGATACTCTCGAAGATGCCGGAAAACATACTACTCCAAGAGGGACATTTTGCGAAACTAAGAAGTCAAATAGGTATGAAGGGTACTTGGTTGCTATTAGTACTATTAGTCAAGCAAACCATGCACGTTTGAAGAAGTCGTAAAGCACCAAGTCTGGAAGGATGCGATGAATAAGGAATTTGAATCTATCATGAAGAATGATGTTTAGGAAGTGGTTCCTAGACCCAAGGACAAGTCTGTAGTCACCTCAAAATGGCTATACAAAGTTAAACACGAAGTTGATGGGAGTGTTGAAAAATATAAAGCCAGGTTCGTTGCTCGAGGATTCTCTCAAAAGGAAGGAGTGGACTATGATGAGAAATTTGCATCGATTTCCCAATATACCACTATATGATCTATTATTGCTCTTCCTCTCAAGGATGGAGCCTACATCAAATGGATGTTAAGATTTCTTTCTTGCATGGCTCGCTTAAGGAGGAATTCTACTTGGAACAACCTTTGGGTTTTGAAGTTCAAGATCGAAGGACACATATATGCAAGTTGAATAAATCCCTCTATGGGTTCAAGCAAGCCCCTAGGGCTTGGTATGAGAGGATTGATAACTATATTATGTTGATGATCTCTTTTTGACTGGTGTAGACTCTCTCATTTATCAATGCAAGAGGGATTTGACTTATGAGTTCAAGATGAAGGACCTAGGTCTAATGCATTACTTCCTAGGCTTGGAGGTCTAGCAAAATCTGGGTGAGATTTTTCTTTCTCAAGGAAAATACATTGTGAAGCTACTAGAGATATGTGGGATGGTCGATTGCAAGTCGGTGTCAACTCTGATGGAACTCAACTTCAAGAAGCTATGTGGAAGTGTTTTTGGGCCCGAATTGGCAAACCCTTCCGAATATAAACAACTTGTGGGGGCCCTAATGTTCTTGGTAAACTCCCAATTAGACATATGCTTTGCTGTGAATATGTTGAGTCAATTTATGGTTGAGCCTCATCACATAAATTAGATTGCTGCTTAAAATATCTTAAGATATCTCCATGGCACAATCAACTATGGACTGAGATACACTGCCGGGAATTTGAGGCTACATGGATATACTGATGCTAACCGGGTTAGAAGTGTGGTGTATCGAAAGAGCACATATGAATGTTGCTTCTCATTGGAGTCTGCTTCTATTTCTTGGATGACAAGGGAACATAAATTAGTTGCTATAAGAACTACCGAGGTTGAATACATTGCAGGTAGTATGACCTATTGTGAAGCTATTTGGTTGAGGAAGCTCTTTAGTGAGCTATTTGAGAATGTGTTGGATACCACCATGATATATTGCGACAGCTAGTGTGGGATTCTCCTTTTATAGAATCTGATGTTCCACGACTGCTCCAAGAACATTGGTATCAGGTACCACTTTATCCGGGATATGGTACAACAGGGAGCTGTAAGGCTCCAACACATCAGGACTGATGAGCAGGTTGCATAAATCCTCATGAATCCCTTGGGGGAGGTAAAATTATTAGCCTTCTGAGAAAGGCTTGGAGTCGTGGAAGGACCCTCTCACTAGGGTCCCACTTGAGTTAGATATTGAGCTCTGGGAGCTCCTAGGGGCTTGGGGTACTTCTTGGAGCTATGAGTGACCATAGGGTGAGTGGTTCACCTTCCCCTACGATTGCTGATATATGCATAGGATGAGTGGTTCACCTTATCCTATGACATATGAGTAGGATGAGTGGTTCACCTTCTCCTACGGATTCCCCAACATACATCCTACCCATGTAGTCTGGGACTCATGGGAAGTACCTCTCATTTGGCCAATGAGTTAGGAAAAGTGGATAGGGACCATAGCACTACAGATGGATGCATCATGTACTACTGTACTCCCT
The DNA here is from genome assembly GCA_000404065.3 of Pinus taeda. Taxonomy (NCBI): domain Eukaryota; kingdom Viridiplantae; phylum Streptophyta; class Pinopsida; order Pinales; family Pinaceae; genus Pinus; species Pinus taeda. The sequence continues at coordinate 35,558 of APFE030593719.1, read as the reverse complement.
ACATCTAGGATGCATGATGCTCAACAAATTGATATGGGATCAAGTCTGATTGACATTCTACCTCTGGATTGATTTTTGTCAGTGGAGAATGGTAAGGTCTTGTGACTCACTCTCGAACTATTATTCTTCATTATCTATATTAGTGTTCAACATAGTAGATAAGAGATATAGATATGGTTCATGATTTCAAGATGGCATGATGATTGATGATGATGGATGGATTGGCAGGTGGAATTCTCCCTAGTTGAGAGGGAGTGTTAAAATTGGCAACTAGGGCCAAATTCTACTTTGGAAAACTCATTTGATGGAGATGATGATTGCATTGAATTCCTATTTTTGAGAGGACCAAAATTGACCTAAATATCATCAAATTTGGACAAGAAAAATGTGTTTTTGAATTTGAGTCCACACATGTGCAAATTGTCAAGGTTGGCCATATTATCACGTAGGCTCATGAAGCCCAAGAGTCATGTCACTTCACCCTCAATGATTTGTATAAATAAGAGTGACCTCAAACCTCATTTGGAACCTCACTCACACACACATTCTTCTCTCTCCTTCTCTCATTGGTTCGTATAGCTATTGGGCATATATTTTCTCTCACACGTGTGGCAAGGAGGATGAATTTTAGGACATAATTATAGGGCCAAAATTTTCAAAATTCTCCTACATTTGGACTAGTGTTGACTTTGAATTTCCAAGTAGAATTTAAGTTTGACATTTTGGGAATTTTTTGTTTGGGTAGGCTGTACAATTTGGAACAAAAATTGAGGTGATTTGAGCACTTTGACCACAAAGATAAATTGCACGTTAATCACAAATTTCCAAGGCAAAATTTGACCAAGTTTGATCACTAACTTTGGGATTGTTTTGGGTTGAATTTGACCACCTATTCAGGATGAGTTTGACTAGGTATGACCGAGTTACTTTGAGGACATGTTTCTGCTACTTTGACCAACGTTCACTTTTTGGTTAGGGATGTTGACTGCTGCAGAAAGTTTCATATTTAATAGGGCTGATTTAATCATCGTTTGGCAAGTCAATTTGATGTTATTGTACTCTCTCTCTCCATTGAACATTTAATATAATAATAAGAAGAATTTATCAAAGGACTTCCCCCATCTTGGGTTTTTCCCTAACATCTACCAAATCTAGTGTCCTCTTGTCTTGGCTTGTCTTCTGCATTTTGTTATTTCATGTTCTATCTATAGTTATTGTCAATGTGATTAATGATTAATGTGATATCTATTGGAAACTAAATTGGAAATTTTAATTACGTTGCTAAATAACATTGATTTAATTGTGCTAAAGCATAGAACATACCATTGTTAACTAAAATTAACAACATAAAATCATTTTAAGGTGACCTCATTCATCAAGCTAGCTAGTTGGAATGGTCTGGAGAATTTGCATTAAAAAGCTTATACTTTGGGGAATACATGAATATTGGGCCTAGTGCAATTCTAGATGAGAATGTACCTTGGCCTAGTTATTGGGTGATTGAAACTGATGAAGAAGTAAAATAATACAGTGTGATTATTTTTATCTCTGGTTCTATAGTGGGATTACTTATATAGAAGACATACATTTTTATTTTTTATTTTTTATTTTTATTTTTACAACATTTAAAATCCTTACTAGAGTTTGAAATGCTAAAATGCAATACAACTCGGAGAGGAGGCTAAAAAATCATGTACTTGTTGATTTGTGTAGCTTGGGAGGTGCTCCAAGCCCTAGGGTTTAGGGTTTGGAGGGAAAATCACCACAAGGGTCACTTGTGGGCTTGGAACCCAAGGATGGGGTTTTGCACCCAATCATGTTTGGGGCAATTCTGGAGGCACATTTCTACATGTGATGGCATGAGACGATAGAGGGCAGAAAGAAGAATCCAACCCTTTAATAATCATCGAATTTTGAGTTCTAGAAGTGGAGAAATGAAATCTTGAAGTTGACAAGTAATTATTCGTTTTAAAGTCATGTAGGCTTGATGTAAAACTTAGTCCAATCAATGTATCTCTTTATCTATTCGTTGGAGCTGCTCTTTAGGGTCTAAAAAGAGGGTGATGGCAGGTTGTTTTCATCATCCTCCAAGACAACATATCCTCCAAGCCAAGAACTCGGTGGAGTTAAGGAGGCTCTAGTCTAGCTGCAACAAGAAGGGTCTTGGACACCGTGAAATCTAGGGTCCAAAGTCTTCTAAAGGAGGCCAAGCTGCTGAGGCAAGTGTGGATCTAGGTTGGGTGACTGTCGTAGGGATGAGACAAGATTCGAGAGTTGCTTCAAGGGCTGAGAGGGCAGGCAACTAGGCCGAGGACTGAAGGGACAATATGTTATTGTTCTTGACTTGTTTGAGTACCATTTTCGAAGGTCTGTTGCTACAACAAGATGTTGTACTAGGCCGCATGCCATAGCACACAACTAGAGTTTGCATGAGGGCTGTTAAGGGTGGACAATACCTTAAGGAAGCAACATGGGTGTAGAGGAGGCTCTCTAAGGTGAACCGAAGCCCTTAAAAGGTTAGTTTGTTGACTGTGGGGTGAAACTAGGGCTACAGTAAGTTCCCTAACCAAGAGTGCAACAAACAACAATGCTAACAAAGGACAACAATGTTTTGTGGAGGGATGTTGGGTCAAAGGAGTTGACCGGTTTAGATCGTGATCATTGTAGCCTGTTAATGACGTGTGGAGGGTCTTCCAAGGAGGAAACAAGTCTTCCTAGGAGTAGAATCAATAGTGATTGTAATGGGTGCCATTGATCTGATTGGAGGGCAGTGCGTTGGCTACCAAAAGTAGCCCTAGAGCAGCATACAAGAAGGAAATTGTTGGTTGTGTGATTGGGTGAAGTTTGTAGACTAAAGAGTAGCTCTGTGATGGATGAAATGGGTTGCTAGAAAGTAGATTAGAGATCGGAATTAGACCTACCCATAGAGCAAATTTATGAGCCCATGTACTTGTAACATAAGTGACATGCAACATTGTTAGGTGGTAGCCCTCTTGGAGTCTCTATGTGTAATGGCCTTGATGGACTAAGGCACTACTAGTGAGCAGTACGGGTGTGAATGAATGACAGGACGAGATACAACATAGAATATGCAACAAAGTTTGTCATTGTATCTTTTATACCATAGACTATTGTATTATTAAGATTTGGTTTAATATAACGAAGATTGGTGATCGTACGTTATTGTACAATTTTGTTAAAAAGTGTGTATATTTGTGCATATTTGATTTACTGCTTTATATTTCTGCTGTGCAAAGTAGTTTATGGTTGATATTATTGGTTTGTTAGTGTTAGTTATTTTAAGACTCTAATCTAGACCCAAGGTCGTGGAAATTCAACATGGTATCAAATCTTGTCTGAGCTATTTTGGAAGTATCTAAATCAGAGTTGTGCACATCAAAGTATAGCGTGAGAGGTAGTTGGTCACATTGTAAGTGAAGGGCTCACTACAATGTCGAAGTTGCATGCAGGTCTTCAGTATGAGGACAGGTTGGAGGGGTTGTCTAAGTATAGTACTTGGAATGAAAGGATCAAGTTGGTCTTATAGGCTCTAGGAGTTCGCCAAGAAAGAGCTCCAGAATCCAACCGACCTTAAGGAGCTGGAAATGTATGAATATTTGGATGTGAGGGCGAGATTTATCATCCTAGATGGTGTGAAGGATGCCCTAATACCTCATTTGTTTGGGAAGAACAATGCATATGAGATGTGGATGGCTCTTCAAAATTTGTTCCAGAATAAGAACGAGAACCGGGTACTTGTATTGGAGGATAAGTTGAAGTCCACCAAGATGATAAAGGGTGAAAGCGTGACCTCGTATCTGACAAGATTGTCTCAAGTCAAAGATAAGCTCGTTGCCATCGATGTGTCTACCTCAGATGGAGATATGGTAAGGATTGCCTTAAAAGGGTTCACTGAGGATTGGAAGCCCTTCATAAAAGGGATCGTTGCCAGGGAGAAGTTGCCAAAATAGGATAGGCTATGGGATGAATTCATTCAAGAAGAGTTGCTTCACAAGGATCTTCATTCAAAGAAGAGGGATTTAGATGATCACGTGCACTTGGAGCGTGAATGAAGGATAAGAAAAATAAGGACTTGAGTAAAGTCAAGTGTTTCAACTATGGCTAGATGGGTCATTGTTCATCAACATGTTCGATAAATAATAAGGGAGATGATGCGAAGAGGAAAAAAAAGCAAGTTGTCGGTGTTGCCACTTCAGCTGAAATAGATGATCTCTCCTAGAGATTGTAGGAGGACTTTGCTATGATCTCTCATTTCTCGTAGGGTACGGTCGATGAGGATGAATGGTACATGGACAATGGTGCAATGAAGCATATGACAAGGTCACAAGAGGTTTTTGAGACCTTAGATGAATGGGACTCAAAGTTTCACATGGTGTTGGGTGACAAGAATTAGTTGGAGATCCAAGGATCAGGAGTTGTGCCTTTCAGAATGGAGACATGATGTGTGATGCGGGTCCAGGATGTACTATTTGTACAAGGACTCAGATATAGCTTGATTTCCATCTTGATGATAGAGAGGAAGGTGTTTGAGGTCTTGTTCCAAGATGGGAAGGCAAGACTCAGGCCTAGAGGCTCTAGCTCCAAGGGGATCGTGCTTAGAGTTAGAGAGCATGGTCTCTACAGGTTGACAGGAAAGCCTGTGGATCATGGAAAGAGGCAGGTGGAATAGGTGCAGGTTCTAGAGAAGCAGGAGCAGGTGCAGGTGTAGGTGCACTCAAAGGAGAAGGTACAAGTTCTCGAGAAGAAGGTACACCTTCCCAATAAGGTTCAGGTTCTAGAGACTCAGAGGGAGCCTTGTTCAAGACGGAGCTTGCAGTTTCAGAGGGAGACCTTGTAGTCCAAGAAGAGCACGTGGTAAGTGGGGAGCAAGGGTGCTCCTACAATTTCTAAGAAGGAATCATGGAGAGAGTGGAAGATGTTACTGGATAAGAAGAAGAAGTAGGATGCTTCCAACAATGAAAACCAAACTTTCGAGAAGGGCATAGTTCACCGTATAGGGATTGATGCAATTGTGAGCACCAGTGTTTGGGCAAGTGTTGCGATTAGTGATGAAAATGATGAAGTACTTCCTAGTCTTAGAAGTACCTCCCTCACTAAGAGGGAGTGTTGATTTTTGTAGCTTGGGAGGTACTCCAAGCCCTAGGGTTCATGGTTTGGAGGGAAAAACACCACAAGGGTCACTTGTGGGCTTGGAACCCAAGGATGAGGTTTTCCACCCAATCGTGTTGGGGGAAATTACAAAGGCATATTTCTACATGTGATGGCATGAGATGATAGAGGGCAGAAAGAAGAATCCGACTCTTTAAGAATCATCAAATTCCAAGTTGTAGAAGTGTAGAAATGATTTTTAGAAGTTGACCAGTAATTATTGGTTTTCAAGTCATGTAGGCTTGATGTAAAAATTAGTCCAATAGATGTGTCTCTTCATCTATTCGCTGGAGCCCCTCTTTAGGCTATAAAAAGAGGGTGATTGCATGTAATTTTTCATCATCCAAGGGAGAAACATATCCTCCAACACAAGAACTAGATGGAGAGAAGGAAGGCTCTAGTATAATTGCAGCAAGAAGGGTCTTGGACAACGTGAAATATAGGGTCCGAAGTCTGCTACAAGAGGCTAAGTGGCTGAGGCAAGTGCGGATCTGGGTTGGGTGACTGCCTTATGGTTGAGACAGGATTCGAGGGTTGTTTCAAGGGCTTAGAGGGTAAGTAGCTAGGTCAAGGATAGAAGGAACAATACACTGCTATTCTAGACTTGTTTTGGTACCATTTTCAGAGGTATGTTGCTACAACAAGCTGTTGTGCTAGGCCGTGGGCCATATCACACAGTTAGAGGCTGCGTGAGGGCTGTCAAGGGTGGCAAGTACCTTAAGGAGGCAACCCGGGTGTAGAGGAGGCTCTCCAAGGTGAACTGCATCCCTTAAAGGGATAGTTTGTTGATTGTGGGGCGAAACTAGGGTTACAGTAAGTGCCCTAACCAAGAGTACATAAACAATACTGCAAAAAAATGACAACAATGTTTTGTGGGGGGATGTTGGGTCAAAGGAGTTGTCCAGTTTGGATCGTGATCACTGTAGCTTGTTGATGTCGTGTGGAGGGTCTTTTAAAGAGGTGAAGAGTGTTCCTAGGAGCAGAATCAACAATGATTGGATTGGGTGCCATTGATATGATTGGAGGGCAGTGTGTTGGCTACCAAAAGTAGCCCTAGAGTAGCATACGAGAAGGACGTTGTTTGGTACGTGACTAGGTGAAGTTTGTAGCCTAAAGAGTATCTCTTTGATGGATGAAAGAGGCTACTAGAATGAAAATTGGAGCTCAGGAATTACGCCTACCCAGAGAGCAGATTTATGAGCCTGTGTACTTGCAGTAGAAGTGACATGCAACATTGTTAGGTGGCAGCCCTCTTGGAGTCTCGATGTGTAGTGGTCTTGATGAACTATGGCACTACTGGTGAGCAGCATGGGTGCGAAGGACTGGAAGGACGAGATATGACATAGAAACTACATCGAAGTTTGTTATTGTATCTTGTCTACCATAGACAGTTGTATTATTCATATTTGGTTTAATATAACGAAGATTGGTGATTGTACATTATTGTACAATTTTGTTAAAAAGTGTGTATATTTGTGCATATATGATTTACTCCTTTATGTTTCCATTGTGAAAAGTAGTTTATGGTTGAGATTCTTGGTTTGGTAGTGTCAGTGATATTAAGATTATAACCTAGACCCAAGGTTGTGGAAATTCAACAATACTTCCTCTCATCTCATGTTAAAATGTAATCTATTACTCTTATCTATATAATCTCTCACGTGTTATTTTTTGTTCTTTCATTTTTATACTGTTATGTTGTTCTTGATTTAAAAAATTCAAAGTTTTTAAGTTCTTGACATAACTCACTAAAGATGATGCAACCTCATCTCCACCTCACAAAGATTGGTTTGTCTAGTCCTTATTTGGATGATATGGTATGTATACATTGTCACATATACTTAGCTTAGACACTGGTTTGTTTATACACTCTATTTCTGGCTTTGATGTTTGTTAGTGAATATGCACTATGATGTATAATTTTTTTTTGGTGATGTTTTATTAAACCCCAAGTTTATGAATTGATTTACTTCTAGGTTTTATGGTGTAGTATAGTGTGTAAAGTGGATTTGTGTTCCTGGTCACTTACATTATTATATCTCACACTTTCTTCTTCAAATAAAGATATCATTGTTTTTTCTTGGACACTAAAATGTGTGTGTATATATATATATATAATTTGATTTTATTAGTGCTCATATACAATACAAAATTTTGGGTTATTCAAAATACATGCTCAAGTTGCCATATTCTAAGAGTTTACAATGAGATGAACAATGATTTTTGACCTCATGATTACATTAGACTTCGACAATCATTTTCATGCCAAATCAAAACCATCTAGGGAAGTAAATTGTGCCCAGGTAATTCGAAAGATTTGCATCTGTGATAAAATTATTGCATACACCCAAGAAACAAACTAAAAAGTCCTTAATAGAGAATATCAGTGAAAGGAACGGGGGGGAGTTTCATCTAAAATTAGTAAATTATGATCGCTGAAATTTTCAAAGAGAAAATTCATTAAGTCAGTGTCTTCGGGAAGTAACTCAAAGTTAGTAAATAAGTCCTCAAAAATATATGCACATTGCATATTGAGTCAATCACTTTCTAGATATCATTCCCTCCCTTCCAACTTTTCCCATGACTTTGACCTCTATGAAACTGTGAGCATGAATGATCATCATGGCCATAAGATCGAAAATGGCCACAACATCTCTTCTCACAATTTTTGTCATTATCCTTAGGAAAAACTAGAAAATGATAATATTATTTCTATGAAAAGGATATTGAGAAACTAGAACCAAGAAAAATAATTTGAAGCAAAGATGAAGACTTTAGGGAATATTAGGCATGTCAACATTTCCAATCTACTTTGTTTCATATCTGGTTCAGATTATGGTATGTTAGTGTAGCAATACATGCCAAACCGTAGCCTATATGAACAAATTCATACTAAAGGGGAAATATTGGATTGGCCTACTTGTTATAAGATTGCTTTTGGTGCTGCTAAGGGATTTTCCTACCCACAACATGGTTGTTCCTGTCCAATAATACATAGGGATGTTAAACCAGATAAAATATTAATGGATTTTGATTTTGGTCTAGCTAGAGTTGTAGAGAGCCTGGTTAAGGAGAATGTAATGTTAGTGTTTGATGGCTCATATGGATATATTTCCCTAGGTTAGCTTCTATAGTTGAATAGTTAACATCTGACACTTTATCGTATACTTTATTGCAGTTAGGGATGCAGCTTATGGAACATGTGATGGAAAAGGGGGGATGATGTCAATTTTACTTTTATTGATGCATCACATAGTACACCACTTTACTATATTCAAAAATCCATTCACACCTTTAATTTGTATCTTTGAATTTAAGACAATCCATGAACATCGACTTCTTGACTAGCAAACCATGGCCAATCCATACAAGTCCATGGACCACTGATTCTGCAAATATATTCGTCTCTCCACGATGAACAAAGGACCTCCATAGACAACTGAGAGAGAATACAAAGGAAACATTAAGAAAAATGCCCACCGCCTAAATGGGAAATGCATATGGATTTGTATTATTGCTTGGATTGTTGCTCGGCTCATAGGTGTAGAACAAGCTTAGAACAAAGTGTTGTTTTTAAGTACTAGAAAAAATCATCAAATATTTGGACCATTGTTTGAAGGGGCAGGATGTGAGATAATGATGAATAAAGTGTCGATAAAAAATCATGCCCCCAAGAAAACTCTTTAAGGCATCAACATTGGAGGAATCAACCATTCAAAAAGTGCTCGAATATTGGCAGGTTCAACACATACCCCAATGCAATCAATATCAAATCCCATGTAGTGATATCAGGTGGTGTCTTTAGTTTTCCATTAACGCACTTGTTGCATTCCCTTTGTTGCAAAAAATCTGGTCTCATTTCAACGATTCCAAGGCTAAGGATGATGACCCAACATTGCAAGAGCCAACATCAAAGGAGCTAACCCCTCCAGAAGGGTAAGTTCAATAATATTCTTGATAGTTTTGTTTGTAATGATTAAATTAATGTTTTTAGATTTTAGTGTGCATCAATTAACTCATTATGCTTATCAAGATAGAGAGTGAGACTCTACTCCACAATAATTGAAGTCTCTACCATATTACCTTGGTCACAACACCCACCGATCAATATTATGTGATTGATATCCAAGGGAATTTATTTTTGTTCAGAAATTTACTAAGAATCATATTTGTATTTTGTATATTGTTGCGTTTAAAATGTGCATCAACAACAAACAAATAAACCCTTTTATGAAATCATATTTAATAATGTTGAGACTAGATTTCACAAACCCTTTACAATGTGCGCTAAGCGTCGTACACCTTTGCCCTGGAGAAGCTGTGACACCCATGTCTTTGAATACTAATAATAAGAAACTATTACAAAGTAGTTTGGAGTTTCTAGAAAGCATACAAAGTCTGGAGCTTTAGGTGTGAGTCTTGGTTTTGTGGGTACAATTGGTTTTGCAATTGGAATTTTCCCTTAGTGGAGAGAAAGACACAATCAAGAAGGGTTGTTTTTATTATTATTATTATGTGAATGAGAAGCTTTATCTAGAATTTGTCTCGGGAAATTTAAAGAGATTCCATTTCAAATATCTTTAGGTTGCAATAGATAATTTTAATAGCAAGAATATTCTAATTTCAAGAGGATTTGGGAATGTGTACAAGGAATGCCTACACGATGGCACTCTTGTAACCATAAAGAGATTGAAAGATGTTAATGCTACAAGGGGAGAAGTCCAATTTCAGATATAAGTTGAGATGATTATCTTGGTTTTGCATGGGAATTCGTTGAGATTATGTGGATTTTGCATGACATCCATAGAAAGACTATGGGTTTGTCCACATGTGTTAAACGAAAGTGTTGCATCTTGTTTGAGAGATACTATTCATGGAAACTTACATTGAATTGGGATACAAGGAACATGATATCCTTGGTAGATGCTAGGGGACTTAAGTACCTACATGAGAAGTGTGATCCCAAGATAATTCATCGTGATGTGAAAGAATCCAACATCTCAACTGAATATTTTGACGCTATTATAGGTGACTTTGGATCAACAAAAAATTTGTATCACAAGGATTCACATGTGACTACAAATGTTAGGGGTGTTGTTGGGCACATAGCCCCTGAGTACCTCTCAGAAGACCAATCCTCTTAGATGAACGATGTATTTGGTTTTGGCATATTATTATTGGAACTCATAACAAGGCACAATGCTTTGGATTTTGGTCGAGCAACAAACCAAAAAGGAGTGATGATCGATTGGATTAAAAAAAATACATCAAGAGAGTAGGATTGACATCTTGATAGAAAATAATATTAAGCCTAATTGTGACAAAGTTGAACTTGAGGAGATGGTGCAAGTAGCACTATTATGCACATAGTTTAACCCTGGTCATTTCCAGAAGATGTCCTAAGCGATTAGTATGCTGGAAGGTGATGGATTGGAAGAAAGGTGGGAAGATTCAAAGAAGGTTGGAACTCCTAAAATTCAAGGGGATGGAAATCATATCCAAGAGGTATTCTAACTTTATCGATGAAGATTCATCATTGGTTTCGAAAGCAATGGAACTTTAGGGTCCACAGAGACTTATGATAAATCTTGATCTCATGTTTGGCATTGTGTTCCTGTGACATGTTGGAAGTTTGTTTATCTTGGAGCATATTGAATTTCCACCAAGAAGGGTTGGTTGTTATAGCTTCATATAGTTTCATGGTGAGGTGCACTATGATGGCATCACTATTTTGGGTGTTTTCTTGTGAAATTATTGTAGTATACTCTCTAATATCACTTCCAAGTTATATTTCCAACATGATTTTTCTGCACCAAAGTGACGAATATAAGCACAACTTACTTGTATATAGCTTGTCAAACTTTGAGTGAATGGAATTCTATTAAGATTACCTGCAAATTATAGAATTTTGATCATAATCGAGGCTGTTTTTTTATTTTTGAGTTGGAAAATCATTGGGAACAAATGTTACTCCCACATGCACACTGTGTTTGGCCTTTCTCAAGAGGAGGCCCAAGTAAATCATAAATCTCAAGAGGATAGCTTTGAGTAAAAATTTTAATTTATAATAGCTCCTCCAGTATAATTTTCTATCAAGTAATTAAGCTTTTCTCAACCCTTGAAGTTGAGATATTGACTGAAAAATGCACTATAGCATTTAGAATTTCTTTATGCAAGAATTTTTGAGTTTCTCTAATGTAGTGTGGAGAAAATATGTGATTCTTGGAAGTGGTTCATTTAAAAGAAAAATAAGGTATGCTCTGAACACAACTACTGTAAGTCAAAAGAATTCAAAGTGTAGTCCTACCATAAATTGTTTCCAAAATGGGTGGTGACACTTGTGAGCTATGCTAAGAAAAAGTTCTAAGAGTTCTAGTTGAGACACTTCAACAAGCGGGTTGTTTGTCGAAATCCAAATAGGATAGAGAGAGAAGAGAACATGTGTAATCTTTGTAAGCAAGGAAGTTGAAACAACCTATGTTTTTAGGATATTTTTACAAGAAGTCTTATTTAAATCAATTCTAGATGGTAGCTAGGGAAAATTTATTTGGACAAATAATGGTGGTAATTAAGTACATCATTCAGTGAGAAATCTAGAACCATGGAGTTCAAAGTGCTTAGTTTTGAGTTTTTTCCAATGCACTTGCCAACAAAGAAGGAGTCCTAAAAACTTTAATATCAATTTTGATTGCTTATGAGATTGTATTTAAATTCCAAGGTTGAAGGTGCTAATTCTTTCACTCCATTTTTTATAGGTGTGACGATGGTCATGCCATATGGACTGACTGTAAATATGGAACATGCAAATGATTTTCAAATCTCGTTGATGAGTTAGAATGGGTAGTAGGTTTAAGGTATTCTAAGATAAAGTTTTCAAATCCATTTAGAATTGTAACTTGAATGGTCATGTTACAATCCTGAAGATGCTAGCGGGAGACTGAAGATGTTGGGAAACAATAATACTTGCAATTAGTGATAATTTTAAGCAAACGTCTATCTAAATTCACTGAGGACAATACATAAATAAATTGGAGGGGAATGTAATACCCCTAGTTAGACCCCCAAATTGTAAATGTAATTGTGCATATGATAACTATGCTGGTGAATTGGGTTATATACCTTTGTGTGTGAAAATATGTTTTAAGGCCAGTGTGCCTGTGCATTTGGGTCAGGGAATATCCTACCTTCATCATGGTTTTTCCCCTCCAATAATACATAGGGATATCAAATCATATAATATATTGTTGGATTTTGAATTAGAGGCCCACATTGTTGATTTTGGTTTAGCTAGAACTATAGAGTAGTCGAGTTAGGAGAATGTAATGTCAATGGTTGTTGGGTTATATGGATATATTCCCCATGTGAGTACTTACAGTCAAACAATTAGTGTCTCTGAATATATGTGTGTATTAACCCAATGTGTCAGTTAACAAAAAATAAACAATTATAGTTGAAATGATTTAATTGAAGGACATGCGCGTGGAGTATTTTTACAGCCGTAAAGTGAATGAGAAAGTGACATATATAGCTTGGGTGTGATCCTATTGGAGCTTGTGAACGACAAGAAATCCAATGATAAAGAGTTTGGAGATGACTCAAACATTGTTAAGTGGATTCGAAATTAGATTCACATCGATATTAATAATGTTTTGGATTCACAAGTAACACACTCGTATGGAGAAGAAATGATGTTAGTGTTAGGGGTGGCTTTGATATGCACTAGTACTCTGCCCATCAATATGAATTCCACGAGGGAAGTTGTGGAAATACTACTTCTTTGCAACATAGATGAACAAAAAGAAGACAACAACTACCACTTTGTTTCCCCATCTTAAGAGGAGTTACAATGCTTTTGCATCCAAGTCTATGTACACTTCCTCTTCTACCTACACTAGCACATGTCCATTTGATGACAACAAATGTTGCATAGTTTTGTGACCTTTATTTTAATTTTTTTGTAACACCCTCATCCATCTCCATGTACCATTCTTGGGCACCAGAAGGTGTTACTTTGATTAAATCTAACCTCCATAATCCTATCATGGTAACATGGTCTTATAAATTTCTTATTTACCAAATTTATTAAATCTCAAAATACATATTACCATCGCCTTTAGCTCATCGAGGGATTTCCAGTGATATAAATTTTATTGAAATTCGACTCTTGGATCAATAATTATGGCCATTTAAAGTATTGCCACGTCAACAAGGCATTGCCACATGGCACACATGGTTTTTTAAATTATTGAAAATAAAGAGAGAGAATAAGGCAATATGATAAAAACCAAATTCTTTATTGATTGGGAGAAATAGCCTTTTACCGCTACAATGTGAAGAAGAATATCTCCGTTTGAAAGGTGAAGCCCGATATTTATAGTGTTTTCGATGCCTCCTTGAGTTACATCCTTTTACTATGGGTGGATATAACGGGTGGATACCATTGGAGAATACCACTTTTCACTTAAATCAAAATACCATGGGTAAATACCACTTTCCAGTTAGATCAAAATATCATGGGTAAATACCACTTTCCACTTGAATCAGTTGATGATATTATTATCTTGGTGAGGAGTCCTTACAATCTTGACATGCATCTAAGAATCCCCCCAGATTTGTGTTGAGATGAGTATGATTGTTAATAGTGAAAAGATGAAAGTCATGATAATTAAATCCAAAAAAATCACGTGATACCTTCATATATGAAAACAAAAGCTTGGAGGATGTTCCTTCATACAAATATCCAGAAATGGATATCCATCACAAGCTCAATTTGAATTATATCACTAAGAAAAGTATAAATTGAGGAACAAAAGCTTATTATGGACTGAAAAGATTTGTAAGTCAACATATTTTTAGGTATGGGATTAAAAAAAAATCCTCTTTGAAATTCTCATCACCCTTCTATTTTATATGGATGTTAGGTTTGGGGATGAAATATATCTAGAGAGTTTTTGAGGAAGATAGAATGTATCCAAAAGTGTTTTATAACCTAAAATCTCAATATTAAAGGACATACACCATATACTATCCTCCTCATTGAAGGAAGCCTTCCCCCCATTGTAAGCATGGTTATGACTAGGTATCTTAAAAACATGCAAGAAGAGGTTTCTGAAATTTCTTCTAACTCTAGCTAAAATAACCTTAAGCTAAAGTGGGGATGGCACAGGGATGACCAGTCCTGGCTAGACAGTTGTGGGATAAGTAAGAAGACCATTGTCTAGAATAAGGATAATATTAAACATATTATTACATCAAAATTTAAGGAGAAATTGTGGGGTGATAAAGAGTTAGAGTGGATAAGTAAACTAATATATTATAAGGACGTGATCAATCCAAATCTCAAAAATCAAAACTGCCTCTATATCTTGACTAGTGTAAGGAAGAAAATAAACATTTCTAAAATAATAAAAAATTCTCATGAGCTTGATAGTGAAATTGCGCATTGATCAATTCACTAAACAACATCGGATGAAAGATTTTGTCACCTTTGTGACACTAAGAGAGTTGAAGATTAAAAATACTTTCACTTATATTTTCTCGGTTATACTTAGATTAGATCTAAATTTAAAAATATTTTTCACACTATGAAGCTTCCTGACCTTTTAACTCAATAAAACTATGGTGATATTGGAATACTTTGTTAGAAATACTAAGAGGGGGGTGAATCAATTTTTCACGATGAATAAAATTTTATCGTATTTTACTCCTCTTTGCAAACCATTAGCATAATATGCATAAACATAATGAGAATATTTATACATGAACATTATCAATCATAAGCCATGAACAATAAACATCAACAAGTACAATAGCAAGCACATCATCAAGCACACACGACACCATATATTAGGTGGAAAAGCTAATTGGGGAAACCATTGTTCTTGTTGTCTCTGTCTTCTTCTTCTTATTATAAAAAAAATATTCTTTTACATCTTACATCGGTGAAGGTTTCTAACAATGCACAAGCTCCTACCTAAAGGAGGCTACCACCTCCAATTTTTTCTCCAGCTACCATAGGAAGGAAGTCACCACTCCATGATCAAGTTTTGCGACTACCACCGGGAGGAAGCTACCACTCCCTTATTGAAGTCTCCAACCCTCACACACTTGTGGACGTCATTTTAGAAAATTTCACACTGGATCCACCTGCAATGAACTCAAAATATCATAGGCCATATTTTGTCCATTTTTAAATTGGACCCACTTAGAATTTATAGCTCAATAAAAAAGTTCAACATAATACAAAACCTCTTCTTACCAATACCAAATCAAACAAAGCTCAGTAGCATCAACTGAATACAAATATCTGTCTAAAACTCTCCTCTCAAAAACCTCTATGCAATAAATATGATCTGTGCATACAAAACACAACAACTATGCATATATGCTCAGAATACATTATCATATCACAAACCTCTCATTTCTCTTCCATAGATTTTGAATTAGTATGATCACCAACATAATGATCTCAACCTCAATCACAGTAACTCAATACAAATAACCTCACCACAAACAATCTCTCTCGTACAATCACTTAGCAACATTACATAGTCTAAATTTCTCTCTGACTGAACCCTCTCTCAATGATACAATACTCTACTAATAACTATAGAAGGAAACACTCTAACTCAAACTTAAGATCAATAGCACCATAAAAAATGCACTCAACCACATGCATTATGCTTAAGCAATTCATCAACAAATTCACACTGCAATACAAGACATTTTAACCATACAAAACATAGTAGCTACACTATAACAACCCCTGCAAACACAACATCCCAGTCTAATAGTAGATAGACTCTATCTTTTCCATTTATATCTCTGTTCCAACGTAGGAAACCTCATTTTAATATTGTTACTGACACCATCAATATTAGATTATCCTCACTGACTTCACAATTGTAGCTACCCTGCATACTGTCAAAAGCATACACTGCTACAAGTGTCCACAACTTTGTCTATACATACTTATTCACTTCATAAGTGCACTAGAACCTGTTCCATTCACACTCCTCTACCCATATCACACTGTACATGGAAATTGACTTCCTTGCACTACTCTGCATACCATGGATTATGCAAAGGCACAAGACTGTACTCCCTCATCATAATGTTTCTTCGGCACACAGTTCAATGCATTAACCCTATGTTCCAAAATGTTCAAGCTCCATTATAGGTTTCTGTTGTAGTGGTTACAACCAACCTCCAAAATTTTTCCTTAGCTTCGTTTTGGAGCCTCCCTACCAACCATCCTCAACAACATGTCTTGCACTGTCAAGTACATGAGCTTCAAAGGTTTTCTAGCAAAATGACAACCCGTGCATGATAGATTGATGCACTCCCCTCATAGGTTGCTACTCCAGATCTGTTCCAGCTGTTGGCTGAGCAACTCCCTCAAGAAATTGCACAATTCTAGAGGGGAAGTAGCCTTCGCTCCAGAAATTGCGTAGATCTCATTGGCAGCCTGCTGGGCTCAGAAACTGCGCAATCTTGTCAATCAACCTTCCTAGTGAAAACTACGCAATCTGACCCAGCAGGACTGCTTAGCCCATAAATTGCGCAATTCTGGGCAACAGTCAGCTGCTCCACCCAGAAATTGTGTAATCCCTCTGGACAGCTAGCCCAACGTCCTCCCAAAAACTACGCAAAATTTCCCCTTAGTCAAGCATGTTGTTGCATGTGCCTTCGGGTTGATCGGTTCCACCCAGGATAAAAAAAAACTTGACTTGCATGCATGGGCTACTTTTTCTCGAAATAGAAAAAAGAAACATGAAAAAACATCCCTATATTTTAGGGATCTATTTTTAGCAGCTGGAGGCTACATGCAAAGATCGTTTTAGAAACCTTCCTCCAAGTGTTGCTTTTTCCTAGATTTATGGCATGCGTGTCATGAGCCTCAAACTTATTTATTTGATGCTTCAGATCTCATTCTTCACATCAATATTGGAGCTCTGACATCCCACAACACATCCATGAGTCTTCGACACATCCAACTCAGCTATTTTCGGGTAAGTCCGCTTAACTTGTCTTGTGCAACATTTCTGTCACTTTTTGTGTTTTGGATTGTGTGAGTGCTGTCTACTTGATTTCTATGAACACTTGTTGTCGTTTAAATGCATATTATCTTGTAAAAGCACCATTTTATTTTTTGTTAGAATCTCACTGCTGTCGCATGCATGACACAATTTTGCACTGACGATCACTAATTCGGCAACTCGTCTCACACACATGCATGCTGTTACGTTTTTTGAATCTTGCATTCACTATTTGCAAGTATGATCATTCACCTTTACTTACACTCAGTATCACCATGCATTCACATCTTCATTTACTTTCAGTTGCCCATCGTCGGGTCTGAGAAGCCTTGCTCGGACTTTGCCTCACCAAGACAACATTGCGCAATTATGAGAGGGAAGGCTCTACCTTCCTCCCAGAAAATGTGCATTTCTAGCTAGTGATTGTCCTCCAGTATTTTCTTGCACAATTCTGAGAGGCAGTGACTGTTGGCCTAGAAAATTACGCAATGTAGTCCCTGGGCCTACAACACTTGTCAGCTGGAATTACGCATTGCGCAATCCCAACACCCAACAGGTCAGTCTGGATTGCACATTCTGCAATTCCAACAATCAACCAGCCTCCACACAACCCAGACTCCCTTTTGCGTAGTTCTAGGAGCCAGTCTCCCAGCCTCCCAATGAAAATTGTGCAATCCTTGCCAGTCAATTCCCATGTATGTTGCATGTCATTCCTCAAGTTCCCTTTGGTTTTAACTTACAGATTTCTTGCCATGCATGTCGTCATGTCTCCAGATCTAGTAGGTGTTCGTCCATCTCTCAGTAGTTCAGGATCAATGGCCTCCC
Organism: Pinus taeda; assembly: GCA_000404065.3. Classification (NCBI taxonomy): domain Eukaryota; kingdom Viridiplantae; phylum Streptophyta; class Pinopsida; order Pinales; family Pinaceae; genus Pinus; species Pinus taeda. The sequence continues at coordinate 17,526 of APFE030593719.1, read as the reverse complement.
AAAGAGTAGGATCAAAGGACACCAACAGAAGCACAACTGGAGTAGCATTTGAGCGAGTGTCTACGAGTTTTCCAATCTTCAAAGATACCAAGCTAATCGTAGACAAAGACATCAAGATAAAATAGCTAGAGGTCAATGATGCATTCTCATGCACATTTGGGGAAGACTTCGATGATTGCCAAGTCTATGTGAACATTCACAATCTCGGCTTGTATCGGATTACATGCAGGTACCTCGCGTTCCCATGCACAGACATGATACATTGGATCATCTCACACACTGATCTTGAGACGATGACATTGAGAAGTGTTAGCAGGGTGAAGATTGCTACCTTTAGGGCGCAATATTATAAGCATATGTACCATATGTCGAAGCTAGTGATCACCATGGAGACACCCTTTAGCATAGCCAACAACAATGCCAACTCCAGGGATACCTTGAAGAACTGGGTGAAAGAGCCAACCAAATTCAGGATGACAACCAACCAGATTTACAAGACGAAGATACTGCAGAAGGTGTATCAATAATTGATCATCTTTTCATGTCACTTGTATGGACAAGTGAGCACAGAGACCTTCCTGCAAAGTTAGGTGACTGCGTTGGACCAACTGGCCAGTGGAGGCACAACATGCAATTGGTCTGACATGTTGGCTTATAGGCTAAAGAAACAGGTAACAGGAGTTCGACAACCACCCAAAGTTCAGCAAGCAGAAATATACATGCCCTCTTACATCTTGGATGCAATCTTTGCCCATCGGGAGTTCCCGGGCTTGAAGTGGGCATGGAATTCGGTGAAAACCTTTGTGAATACTTATTGTAAAATGTTTTCCAAATGCAACTTCATAGGATTTATCACACAAATGTCAGATCATGTTGTCACCATGGTGTACAAGATGATATTTGAGCATGATCTACCTTGCATGTTGAAGTCATCAATGGAAACATTGATTGATATAGAAGATTGGTATGCCTCACTGTCCGATACCTTCATACGGATGTATGGCATGGAGAAGCCTCCACATGTTTTGCTAAAATTTTCCATGGAAAAGCTTGTCATGCAAGAAGTATCATACCACATCTTGGTAGGACTGTTAGGTAGGCTACACTAGAATAAGAAGGCACCTTGGCCCACTCTTCCATTGCAAATTGGGTTATACGATATACGAAATTTCAAGCACGCAGATGTCGAAGCAGAGGAGATAAAGAAATATCCTTTCGATGTCGAAGCTTCAATCCGTATGACCCCCATTGTTTTGTGAAATATCATTGCACGAGAGTACAGTTTTAGTGGATCCAAGGGGCATGTCATTGGGTGGAGGAAGACCCATGGAGATATTGTTACATCTTCTCCAGGTCCAATGAACTGGTCAACATCACTATGGAATGGTTAGTGAAGCATCATCTAGGAGGGCACCAACAAAAACAGCAACAACGGTAAACATATCGGTGTGTGACAAAGGTAAGAGGAATATTTTCAACAGTGTGGAGGTAGAACAAAGATGAAAGTTAAGAGTGGACCCACTTGTACAAAAATCATCTTTGGAAATAGAGGTGAAGAGGCAACAACGTGACAGGAGGAATGCGCAAAGGCAGAGAGAAAAAAAGAGAATGGAGGAAAAAATGAAGGAGTTGCATGAGTTGAAGGAGAAACTCCGAAAGGAACAGGAGCTGCGCAGTTAGGAGAAGGAAGTGCAACAAGAACAGGTATAGCAAGTGGTGTAATATGTGTAGATAGATGAAACTGTGCCTGTACAAGTAGTAGACTCATCCGTACAGCTGGCACCAAGCAGACAGGTTGAGTAGTTGCAGGAGCAGGACTTCGCTCAAGAGATTGAACAAGCACTTGAGTAGATGGATACGTATATGAAGCAACAAGAGTTAGAACAAGACATCGAACTCATGCCTTACCATCAAGAGATCGACCTACCAGCTTCACTGGATCCATAATCGAGCAAGTCCCAAGCGACCAAGGAGACACTGAGATCCTTGGAGACAATCCAGAAGGAGAGATGCAAAACATATCATTTGACGAGTCGCAACATAGAGTTGTGAAATCTCGCAGAGTGTCTACTCCAAATGACAACACATCCCTTGTGCAGTTTGAGGAATGAGTGATCATGTCTGACATGCGCAAGCATCCAACAACATTGGATAATGATACCAGAGCATATGCTAAAGCCACTAGCTCGAGTGTTTGCTTCCTGATAGTGGAGAATGAGCGAATGATTAAGGAGTTACAGACGGTAAGGTAGGGAGGAGAACTGGTTACAGCATCCGCCTGAGAAGAGTTGAAGAAGGAAATATTGGATGAAGTATTGTCCCTTGAGACAGTCATGTGGTCGTTATATTCCAAGTTTGGTATCGTGCACAAGGCAGTTGTCCATCTCAACTGTTAGCAGTAGTGATGTGCTAGGAGAGCACGTATCTTGTCAAACGTGCATACTGCTGTTGAAAACATGCAAACATGGACAATGATATACAATGGAGCCTTGTTACACTTGCCAAAGATGATGAAGCCCAGAGAGGTCGAGCTTAAGGCACGCATTCAGAGTCAAATCCAGAACTATGAAGATCTCCTGCAACTCATAACTAGTTTGCAGGCTTCCCATGCACGGGTATTCAGGAGTATGGATGTTGTTGTGTACGCACATACGATCACATCTATTAGGACACTCATTGAGGCAAAAACAAAGGCACAAGTCCAAGTGGAGCTTGACTCGTACTTTGACGAGTTGATGCACATATCCACTAGCACAGACTTGGTGATTAGTGCAGACACCATGCATCAATATGTCGTTGGTACGGTCGCACTCAAGACAATGATGTGCATATTATCAGATGAGTTGGACAAAGAAGCTCGAGTAATGTACCCAACTGCGATGGAGGCAAGACTTCGTTTCTAGAAAGATGTCACCATAGAGTGCACAGACACCATTGTGGACTACCAAGCTTGGCATCCATTCTCCACCATCGACCACCATGAGGATGTCAAAGAGTTGGTCTTCCCACAGTTGTCTGAGTCATAGTGATGTCTTGCATGGATTTCTCAAGCCTATTTTGTCTCACATGGGTACATGTGCAAATTGTATGTAACATCTTGTCAAGTGGAAGTTCAAGTGTCGATAGTTGTATCTAATAGTGATAGAGTAGATGAACAGTCATGAGTGTAGATGAACAGTCACAAAGGGGAATGTCAAGGGTCACCCCACCCTTTTCTATTTACAGTACCTCATAACTCATTGTATAGGATTTTGGTAAGTTAAGCTTCTGATAGGAGTATCTTAGAGAAAACTTGGAGAGTATTGTAACGAGCCTTGGCTTCTCCATGGTGCAACGCTAGTATATCTCTTTGGAGGAGCAAGCGACATTGACTGTAACATTCCGCTGTCGGTACTAGTGGTTGGTCATGGTTGTATTGTATGATTGGAACTTTCACTTCTTAATATAATAGAGCCAACACATTTCATGCATATGTCATATTGTATTTCAGCTATCTTATTTACTCTAAATGATATATGTATCTGTTTGCTTACGCATGCATGTATGGATTTCCTATGTATGTATGTATGAATCTTACTGAAATGTGTTGTTGGTTTACCCATCACTTTAGATTGCTAGCTTACTTTCCTTCTAGTTTGTAATGCATATTTTCTCATGTGTTCCCTTCTTAACTCCATGCTTTCATAGGTTTCCAAGGGGCGCACTCACATCAGCCTCCGTGTGTTAGAACCACTCATGCACCTTCCTTGATTTGCTGCATATGTCACACCCTTGCTACCAATAGGGAAATCTTACTTGCCTCTATGCGCAACTGCGGTTAAGGTGATACCGTACGACCCATTGTTGGGACTCCTACACCAAACGGTCTGAGGTCTGGTTGGGACTTCTTACCAGGGAGATCCCCTGACATGTTGGTGGGTCCAACACCGTCAACATTTTTGGCGCTAGAAGGGGGGCCATATGACAAGATGTGTCCTCTCATCCTGTTTTGAACCTTTGCACATCTATCATGGATTATGTCACACTCACCCCTCCGCGATGTTTTTCGCATGCCGAACCTCTCAACATCACGAGGGAGTTTTATTATCTCTTGTCTGAATTCATGTATGATGGTGAAGGCGAAGTGGCCTGGCCTGTGTTCTTACAATAATTCTTTCCCGTGCTTGACAAGGCAAATGAATGTTCTGATGAAGGCCAGCCTGTTGATTGCATACACACTTCGTGAATCCCCACAACGGTGGTGCTGCAGTCTGCCTGCTGGTAGCGTGCACTCACTTGAGCAATTTTGTTATCTCATTGAATCTACTTTCCATCATTTTGATCCAGAAACTCTTGACCAAAAAATGTTACAACAATGGAAGGCCCCGCATGAAGCTCCTATGGATTTTTGGCAGCGCTTCTGTGACTTGCAGTTTGAAGCTCTGAAAAGCCAGATGAAATTTCCACATCTTTGGGATAGATTCAAATATTGTCTTAACAAATCAGTCAATCCCAAGAAGAAGTTTGAGCCTAAGCCCCGCTCAGCATACTTTAGTGATGGAGCTGAACAATCACAGATGGAAATGGTCGTTGTCACAAGTGACTATCCATCGTCCCCTCATCGAATAGCTCCACCACTTCAGAGTGATGCGGGAGAGAAGGCACACACATCTGTTCAACCATCACATCCTCCAGACATCACTTCTCTCAATTTTCACACAAATTTGGTTGTGATTCCATTGAATTGTCACATGCATTTTGTACCTCAACCTCCGTCTTCGTACTCAGATGATCCTATGGATGACACTATCTTGTGTTCTTCCATTCTGGACTCTACACTTGTTGTGAATGAGGATTAAGCCATCGATGGAGTTGGTGTTGCACAACCAACATGCATTGTCATTCATGAGGAGTATGACTGGGAGATTGAGCATCAACACTCAGCGAAGGATGACTTTCTTCTGTCCGAGCCTCCTCTGTGTTTTCCTGACCTCTTTGGTGAATCTACCATCCATGATTTCACATGCGTATCTCCGTCTTTGGATGCAACCATTTTTGATCATTTGCAAAACACACCAGATGTCAGTCCATCATCCGAAAATGAAGAGTATAAATTATTCCTTGAAAATCCACTTGACATTTCATCTGCTTTTTCCGGAAACACAGAGGGTGAATTTTTTCGCTTCTCATCTACCACTCTGTTTGATTCATCAGATCATGAGGTTGCCGATGAGATCATTGATTTTGTTGATCATAGCTGTCATGATCTATTTACTCCCTTATTCGATCATGATGATGATTCTATCGTAGTTTATTTTTTGAAGCCACCTATTTATGATGATCTATCTATCGGCGAAGTCGAAACCCCACATACCGTCGAGGCACTTTAGCCTGAGTTGATGGTTATGTCAGGACCTCATTGTCCTGAGGTTGGTTTCACTTTAGATCAGGAAATTGTTGAAATACCCTAGGCTCCTCATCACTCATGTGTATGCATTGAAGATCAATATCACACAGATTATGCTTCCTCCACTCGAACTACACGATCCCATCGCTCATGCATTGGAGGAATCTTGCATAGCAAGCACACGTGCACAACGCAAGTTGTCTTTATTTATTTCTTTTGCTTGTATGTCACAGTCAAGAGTATGCGTATGCTTAACAGCTGCTCGTAGTGTCACTCAACACCGTGATAAGTCCACGAATTGCATTTCATGCACTTGCACTCATGTATGTTCTATGGACACATTTAAACTTGGAGTATATTTGTGTTCATTGTTATATCTTTCATGTTTGCTGGTTCACACATCTATGTTGTTCGCAAACCATGCCTTCACCAACATGGGTTGACCAATGTGCTGGTGGGTGCATTGGAAGTATAACTTCACGTGATCAGGCCCATGCACCATTAGCTTAGGAGTAGCAGTAGTGTTTGCTTTTAGTTTTTTTGCTTACATGTTTTACATGCTTGTCTATTTGATTTCTTTTGTGCTTACTCACTTTGCCTTCGTATTTACTTCTTCTTTCGCTTTTTTGGTGTGTTTGTTTGCTTGTTTATGTTCGTAGGATAGTTTCGCATGAAACCATGTGCAACTCTTGAAACAAGATGGTTAAAATACAAGAGGACTTCTGAAGTTATCAATACTTGGTTATTTGTCGTCCTACCTTTGTATGAAGAACTTTTTATCTTTAGTCCATGATACATCGATGGAAAATACGTATTGTTCAAATTGAACCTTGGTGAAAACACAACGCTTGCATGCTAACTAGTGTCACCTACTCTAGTCGGTTTTTTTTGGGTTAACCCTTGGTAGCTCAGTCAAGTAGAGTAAGGTGAGGGAGAAAACCTTAAAAAGCATGTTAGAGGTATATATAAGTACTTCTCTGAAGGAACAACCTCTTATTCTCTCAATAAGTTGGGATCCCTCTTCTGCCTCTAAAATGAATAAGCGCTATGCACAATTATGAAAACGAAAAAACTAAAAAAATGAAAAGTGAAAAATTTCGAAAAAATGAAAATGAATAAGGTGAAAGAAGAGAAAGGTTTCCTATGCAGAGAGGTGATGAAAGTAACTCTTTCGGGGTATTGACCAGGCTCGCTGGCAGCATAGCGATGCTTGTGTTCTTGCGTGACTCCACCAGGGTATTGTCCAGGCCTGCTGGCAGCGGAGCAACACCAGAGATGAAATAAAACTCTGAAGACTATACGACTTGTGCTCCAATAGACCCCTCATCCCAAATTGAAAAACTGTGTTGGCTTGGATTGGAATGTGTCGACCGATCAAGAGTTTGGCAGATGCTACATCTTACAATCAAGCAAGTGTGGAAACCAAGACAGACAGAGAACTGAATAATACTTCCAGAGGTGTTAGACTTGCATTTCACAAACAAGGTCCATTCAGAGAGCTGGAGTTCTACCAGTGTGTCGCCAAGTGTTTTAGTGGATATAACAACCCTCTGAAATTTTGCCTTAGCTTCGTTTTGGAGGCTCCCTACCAACCATCCTCAACAACATGTCTTGCACTGTCAAGTACATGAGCTTCAATGGTTTTCTAGCAACATGACAATGTGTGCATGATAACTTGCTGCACTCCCCTCACAAGCTGCTACTTCGGACTTGGTCCAGTTGCTGGCTGAGAAGCTCCCTCAAGAAATTGCGCAATTCTTGAGGGGAACCAACCTTCCCTCCATAAATTGCACAAATCTGACTGGGAGCCTGCTGGGCTCAGAAACTGTGCAATCCTGTCAGTCAACCTTCCCAGTGAAAACTACGCAATCTGACCCACCAGGACTGCTCAACCTAGAAATTACACAATTCTGGGCAGCAGTCAGTTGCTCCATCTAGAAATTGTGCAATCCCTCTGGACAACCAGCCCAACTTCCTCCCAGAAACTGTGCAATATCTCCCCTCAGTCAAGCAGGTTGTTGCATGTGCCTTCGGGTTGACCAGTTCCACTCGGGGCCAAGAAAATTTGACTTGCATGCATGGGCTGATTTATCCCGAAATAGAAAAAATAAATATGCAAAAAGAATCCCTAGATTTTAGGGATCTATTTTTAGCAGCTGGAGGTTACATGCAAATATCATTTTAGAAACCTTCCTCCAAGTGTCACTTTTTCCTAGATTTGTGGCATGCACGTCATGAGCCTCAAACTTATTTATTTGACGCTTCAGAGCTCATTCTTCACATAAATCTTGGAGCTCTGACATCCCACATCACATCCAGGAGACTTCGAGACATCTAGCTCAACCATTTCCGGGTAAGTCCACTTAACTTGTATTCTGCAACATTTATGTTGCTTTTTGTGTTTTTTTTTGTATGAGTGTTGTCTTCTTGATTTCTGTGTATGTTTGTTGTCGTTTACATGCATATTAGCTTGTACAAGAATCGTTTCAGTTTTTGTTAGCATCTCACAGCTGTCGCATGCATGACACTATTTTGCACGGACGGTCGCCGATTAGGCGACTCGTCTCACACACATGCATGTTGTTCTATTTTCTGAATCTTACATTCACTATTTGCATGCATGATCATTCACCTCTACTTACATCCAGTGTCACCATGCATTCACATCTTCATTTACTCTCAGTTGCCCATCAATGGGTCTGGGCAGCCTTGGCCCGAACTCTGCCTCACCAAGACAACATTGCACAATTTTAAGAGGTAAGGCTCTGCCTTCCTCCCAGAAAATGCACATTTATGGCCAGTGAATATCCTCCAGTCTTGCCTTGCACAATTTTCAGAGGTAGTGACTGTTGGCCTAGAAAATTGTGCAATGCAGTCCCTGGGTCTGCAACACTTTCCAGTTGGAATTGCGCATTGGGCAATCCCATCACCTAGCAGGCCATTATGGATTGTGCATTGCATAATTCTAGTAGTCAGCCAACTTTCACATGACCCAGACTACCTTTTGCACAGTTTCGGCAGCCAGTCTCCCCGCCTCCCAGTGAAAATTGTGTAATCCTTCCCATTCAATCCCTAGGTATGTTGTATGTCGTTCCTCAAGTTTGCTTTGGTTTTAGCTGACATATTTCTTACCATGCATGTCACCATGTCTCCAGATCTAGTAGGTGTTCATCCATCTCTCATCAGTTCAGGATCAATGGCCTCCCAAAGATCAGGATCAAAGGAAACTGACGGAAGTGCAATTGGAGAAACAGTTGAGTGATTGTCTACATGTTTTCCGATCTACGAAGACACCAAGCTAATCATAGGCAAAGACATCAAGTTGAAATGGCAAGAGGTCAATGATGCATTCTCAGAAACATTTTGGGAAGACCTCTAAGACCGCCAAGTTTATGTGAACATTAACAAGTCCAGCTTGTACTAGATTGCATGCAGGTACCCTGCGTTCCCATGTGCGGACATGATACATTGGATCGTCTCGCACACTGATCCTAAGACGATGACATTGAGAAGTGTTAGTGGGATAGAGATTTATACCTTCAGGGAACGGGATTATCAACAAATATACCATATGTTGAAGCCAGTGATCACCATGGAGACACCCTTTAGCATACCCAGTAGTAATGCCAACTCCAGGGATATCTTGAAGATCTGGATGAAAGAGTTACCCAAATTTTGGATGACATCCAACTAGATTTGCAAGACAAAGATACTGTGGAACACATATCAATAATGTCATTTGTATGGCCAAGCGAGCACGAAGACCTTCCCGAAGAGTTGGGTGATCATGTTGGACCAACTGGCCAGTGAAGGGAAAGCATGCAACTAATCCAACATGTTTTCTCACAGGCTGAAGGAATAGGTAACATGAGCTTGTGGCTACCCAAAGGTCAACAAGCAAAAATATACATGTCCTCTTACACCTTGGATGAAATTTGTGCCTGTAAGGAGTTCCCAGGCTTGAAGTGGGCATGGACATCGACGAAAACCTCTGTGAATACTTATTGTAAAATGTTGTCTGAATGCAGCTTCAGAGGAGTTATCAAACAACTGTTAGATCATTTTGTCACCCCGGTGTACAAGATGATTTGAGAAGGATACACCTTACATGTCGAAGGGAACAATGGAGGCAATGATTGATATAGAGGATTGGAATGCCTCACCGTCCGGCTCCTTCATACGGATGTACAACGTGGAGAATCCTTCGCATGTTTTGCCGAAGTTTTCCATGGACAAGCTCATCACGCAAGAAGTATCATACCACATCTCGACAAGACTATCATCTTGGTTGAACCAGAAGAAGAAGGCTACTTGCCCTGCTCTTCTGTTGCAGATTGGGTTATATGAGATACGAAATTTCAAGCACACGGATGTCAAAGTATAGGAGATCAAGAAATATCCTTTCGACATCTGAATCTTGAATCCGTATGACCCACATTTTTTTGTGAAAGATCACTGCATGAGAGTACAGTTTCAGTGGATCCATGGGGCATGTCATTTGGTGAAGGAAAACCCATGGAAATATTGTTACAGATTCTCTAGGCCCAATGAACTGATCGGCATTGCTATGGAATGGTTAGCGAAGCAGCATCTAGGAAAGCACCAGCAGAGGTAAACATACCAACCCGTGACAAAGGTAAGAGGAAGGTTGTCGACAACGCTGAGGTAGAACAAAGTTGCAAGTTTATAGCAGACCCACTTGTACAGAAAGAAACTTTGGCAATAGAGGTGAAGAGGCAATAGCGCGAAAAGAGGAACATGCAAAGACAGAGAGAAAAATAAAGAATGGAGGAAACTTTAAAGGTGTTTCATGAGTTGAATAAGAAACTCTGAAAGGAACAGGAGTTGCGCAGACAGGAGAAGGAAGCGCAACAAGAAAAGGTACAGCAGGGAGTGTAACATGTATAAACATATGAAACTGTGCCCATACAGGTAGTAGACTCATTCGAACAACTGACACCAAGCAGGCAGGGTGAGCAGTCGTAGGAACAGGACTTCGCTCAAGAGATTGAACAAGCACTTGAGCATACGGATACAAATATGGAGCAACAAGAGTTAGAACAAGACATTGACCTCATGCCTTACCATCAAGAGGTCAACGTACCAGCTTCATCAGATCCGGAAGCGGAGCAAGTCCCAAAGCGACCAAGGAGACACTGAGATCCTTGGAGACAATCCGGAAGGAGAGATGCACAACATATCATTCGACGACTCGCAACATAGAGTTTTTCCCTCTCACAGAGTGTATACTCCGGATGACAACACATCTCCTGTGCATTTTGAGGAATGAGTGATCATGTCTAATGTGCAAAATCATCCAGCAACATTGGTCGATGCTACCAAATCATATGTCGAAGCCACTAGCTTGAGCGTTTGCTTCCTGATAGTAGAGAACAAGTGAATGTCTAAGGAGTTATAGACAGTCAAGTAGGGAGGAGAACTGGTTACAACATCCACCCGAGCAGAGTTGAAGAAAGAAATACTGGATGAAGTATTGTCCCTTGAGACAGTCATGTGGGCATTGTATTACAAGTTTGGTTCTGTGCACAAGGTAGTTGTCCATCTCAACGGTTGGCAACAACGATGTGCTAGGAGAGCACATATCTTGTCAAACGTGCATACTGTTGTTGATTGCATGCAAACATGGAAAATGAGATAAAAGGGAGCCCAGTTACACTTGCCCAAGATGATGAAGCCCAGAGCAGTCGAGCTTAAGGCATGCATCTAGAGTCAAATCCATAACTATGAAGATCTCCCGTAGCTCATCACTAGTTTTTAGACTTCTCGTGCATGATTATTCAGGAGTATGGATGTTGTTGTGCATGCACATGTGATCCCATCTATTGGGATACTCATCGAGGCAAAGACAAAGGCACAATTTCGACTAGAGCTTGATTCGTACTTTGACGAGTTGATGCGCATAGCCACCAGCGCAAACTTGGTGATCAGTGTAGACACCATGCATCAGTATGTGGCCTGTCTGGCCACACTCAAGACAATGATGCACATGTTATCAGGAAAGTTGGATAGAGGAGCTCGAGAAGTGTACCCATATGTGATGGAGGCAAGAGTTTGTTTCTAGAAAGATGTCACCACTGAGTACACGAACACCATCGTGGACTACCAAGCTTGGCATTCGTTCGCCACCGTCGCTGGTCTTCCCAAAGTTTTCCGAGTTGTAGTGATGCCTTGCATGGCTTTCTCAAGCCTATTTTTTCTCACATGGGTACATGTGCAAATGGTATGTAACATCTTGTCAAGTGGAAGTTCAAGTGTCGATAGTTGGATGTAATAGTCATAGAGTAGGTGAAGAAGCATGAGGGTAGATGAACAGTCAGAAAAGGGAATGTCAAGGGTCACCCCATCCTTTGCTATTTATAGTACCTCATAACTCATTGTATAGGATTTTGGTCAGCCAAGTTTCCAATAGGAGTATCTTAGAGAAAGCTTGGAAAGTATTGTAACAAGCCTTGGCTTGTGCACTGTGCAGAGCTAGTGTATCTCTTTGGAGGAGCAGGCAGCAGTGACTATAACGTTCCACTGTCGGAACTAGTGGTTGGTCATGGTTGTATTGTATGACTGGAACTTTCACTTCTTAATATAACAAAGCCAACGCGTTTCATGCATATGTGTTGTGGCCAGCAACACCCCCCCTTGTTCATTTAAGTGTTGTCCAAAATACTAAATGAATGGGGACCCTTAGTTAAATTTTTAAGAAAAAAGCAAGTTTTTCCTTTTTTCAAAATAAGGTTACCATCGTAAGCTTAGAAAGGCCTTTTGAATATTTTTAACCTAAGTCTACGATAAGGGAAATATCTTTAAAATCGCGTTGCAAAAAATATAGGAAATGCCTCCATTTCTCTATAATATCAGTATGCGCAAGACCCTTGTGTTAAGCATAACATCGCATCGCAATGAAGTAATACTCATAAGGAAAAAACTTCAAGATTTACCGATCTGCGATAACACCTATCGCAAGATCGCATATCGCAGAAATGAACTGGCAAGATTTGGCAAACATTAAACTTCTGCGACCTGCGATGTTGCGATCGTTGCAATGGTGCAATCTGCGATGGTGCGATTTGCGATGGCGCGATTTGTGATGGCGCGATCTTCGATGTTACGTAAGCAAATCATAAATCACTTAATCACGAATCCTTCGGGCACGCCATTCAAGGAAAAGCCACTTACCATAATCTGACTCAAGATCATGTGCTTTTAATGATAGTAAATGAATTAGTTGTCAGTTATTAAA
>APFE030593715.1:44458-126325 GCA_000404065.3 Pinus taeda | reverse complement strand
TAATCCTAGGAGATGAAGGACCAAACTATGGGCCCCATTTTGGGTAAATTGGTACATCAACTTCCTGGGGTCATAACTTTGGCATACGATCTCCATTTGATGCACACAATACCTCGTTAGAAATATCTATCTAAGGATTACAACTCTTGGGAGAGAAAAATTAGTCCAAGGATCCATGTTGTTCCCATTTTTCCAAGAAAATGTTGTTTAGGCCCTCAAAACAACTTTGAAAGTTCACAACCCAAAAAACTGCTAAAAAAAGTAAATTGTGCTACAATTAAGGAGACTGAAAAAGCAGAAAGAGATAGTTGTGGAGGTTCAAGTGGGATAGGTGGGTGGCCACTAACTTCCACCTAGATCACATGACATGTTCATACATATCACTTATCCACATAACAAAAACCAAACAAAACTCGGATAAAAAACAAAAGAAAGACTATGTACACAGTGTAGGGCGCAACCCCAGATATTCATTGAAAATATTGTTTTAAGTCTTGGCCATTGACAGGGAGAAAGTTAATCTTCTCATCAAGTGATTTAAGGTGATAAGTTTGTTGGCTAAGCTTTTCATGCATTGTGAATGGCCCAATTCATATAGACTGAAACTTAGTATGTTTTCATTTGTGCTCATGGGATTTATCCCACTTTAAGACTAAGTCACCCACACTAAAGTTTTTTTCCCTACAGACTTCTTGTCAAAGAATCTCTTGATATGATTCTAGTGAAGCAAAAAAAAATCTTTTACTTTTAACCTTTCTTCTTCTAGCTTATGAAGGGTATCCATCCTACATTTTACTAACATACATGGCTTGCCTTGGGATTCTTGTGAGAGTTGGAGAGAAGGAAAGTAGATGATGGAAGGGAGGATGACTTCTTTTCCATACACCAGGAAGTAAGGGGAGGTGTTCAGATAAGGTTTCAATGTGAATCGGTCGGCCCCTAAGGAATTTAACAAAGCTGAGTGCCAGTTTCACTGCTTAGAGAATATGGTCTTTTTGATAATGCAGATTAGGTTCTTATTCATGGATCTAGCAAGATCATTCCCTTACAGGTAATCATTAGCTGAATATTTCAATTTGATACCATTTTCCATTGTGAAATCATAGAGTCTTAATGATGAAAATTATGTTTCATTTTCAAAAACAATTGAAGTAGGAATGTCAAACCTGGAAATGATGCTCTGCTGCAAAAAGCTAATGATTTCTTATTGTTTCACTTGTTTGAGTGGGATTTCTTGTTTCCACCACAAGTAATCTGTGGCAGTTAGGATGTAGAGGTGCTTCTTTAATCAATGCATGAAAATCTCGCCAATAATGTCCAAGCCTCAATGTTGAAAAGGTTATTCAACTGTAATGTGCTGCAGTGGGGCGGCTAACTTCTTATTGTTTTTGCACACCTTTGACAGACAAGACACTTGTTTGTGTAAGCAGGAGCATCTCTAAATAATGTAGGCTGGTAAAAGCCATACTACATAACCTTATGCATTATTATGTTGCCTGTGAATTTTCCCCAGCTAGTCCATTATGGAGATCATGCATTACCTTTTCTGAATCACGTGCTTCCAAACACATGAGCAGTAATTCATTGTGGTTCTTTCTGAACAACACCCCATGTGCCAATTGCTAGGATGATGCTTTAGGTTTGAGTGCCCTCTTATTCAATGCAAAAAATTGGGAGGGCATTGTGCAATGCTCAAGATATTAGCGCACATCCATGTACCAAGAGTTTGTGCTAGTAGTGGGGGGAGGCTTGCTCAATGTTGTACATCTCAATTTCTCGCTCCCAACCTGAAATATCTTCTTCTTCTTCCTTTGTGCTTATTTCTTCTATTTCTAGTTGAAAAAGACCATGGCCCTTGATTGTGTGAACTGGTTTGATTTCTAGATCGTATTCTTGCAACCTGGTCATCCAGTTCACTCTGCATTCACTCAGCTCTTGTTGAACAAGTAGTGATATGACTCTGAGTGCGGGACAAAGATAACACAATGATAGGGATGAAAATGCTTTACCACCTTGTATAATGCATACGCTTGTTTATCCACGATGCGGTAGTTAAGTTCTAGTCCTTGTAGACTTGTGCTCATGAAGGAGATAGACTGCTCATTATTCAGTTCATCCTTCTGAGTGAGTACAATGACAAGAGAAGTGTTAGAAGAAATTTTTTAGAAAAAGAATCTTTATTGAAGCGTAGGTTTTACAATGTGGGTGCTTTTGATATGGCCTTCTTAATATGGGAAAATGCACCCTTTTCCCTTTTATCTAATTTATAAATTTCATCCTTCTTCACCATCTTCTATATTGGCTTGACAATCTAAGCCTGGTCAGAGATGAGCTCGCGGAGGAAACTGATTTTCCCCAAGAAGGTTTGCATAACCTTTTTATTCAACAGGAAGGGAATCTATGCGATTTTCTTAACCCTACCAGGGTCTACCTTAATCCCACTTGTCAAGTTGTAAGAAGGGTCGCTTTCACCTCTAATCACCTCACATTAATTTGTCAATCCAGAAACATTTTGTTATTTCAAAGAGTGTCTCAGTCTGAGGCTCACATTTTCCAGAGTAATGCTAGTAGTATAGTGCTCTAGAAAATACAAGACTAAATGGATGCTTGAAAGAGAATCTACTTACAACAAACTACTTTCAAAGGCTAAATCACACATTCAGCAAACTAAGCAATTTGTCAGTCAAGGGTTCAGTAGCAGTAACTCATCTCTCTGTAAACTGATGGGACCAAAGGAAATCAGAGAACAAGTCTTCGATCTGGGAGCCAGACAATAAATGTCACTGCCCACTACAGTCTCAGGTCATTCTTCACACCAAAGCAATAATAACGCAAATGATAGGAATTGGAACAACAAATAAGAAATGGAACAACAAATAAGAAACTATAACAGAAGTTAGGTTTAATAAGCAACAACACCTTAATCTACAAAATCAAAAGCAACAATCATGTCCTACAGAAATCAAATGGCAATCCTCTACGTTTAAGGATGAATCGAGCAGCACATGGAAATAGAACAACACTGATTAATAATGGACTATAGAATAGTTCCTAAAAGCCAAACATACATGCACAACAACTTAACACACAACACACCTTAATAGTAATCTGATCTTGGCAATCCAGTTAGCAATCTTAGTTACAAATATTACGACTGCCTTTTAGAATGGAATAACAACGTTCATAAATTCAATCAATTGCAAGGAAATATAATTTCTAAGATGAATTTAGTAATACCAAAGGATAAATGCACAACACAGATACTCTGTAATTGAACAACAACAATATTTTGTAAATACCAGCAAGATTATGTCAGCACTTAAAGGAACAGTAATATGTTGCAAAATTAATATAATGATTCTATCTCAGAAATGATATTACTCAGACGTAACAGAGTTATGATGTAAAATAACAGAACACATCAGATTACCGAATAGAGCTGATAAACAAAACCACGCATAAACCAAGAGTAATAGTACAGGAGCAAGTGTTCCTCCAGGGTCGGGCCCTTAGCCTCCAGGGGTACACCACTTGAAGTTATTCCAGGACCAAAGATGAAATAGTAACCAAGTTTATATTAATGCATAAAACATAATTACAGTAGATCACTGCTCAACAAGAGTCGATGATGAAAGTATCAACTTTAAGAGAAATTACATAAAAACATAACCAACTCCCCAACTAACAGTGTTGCCCCTTTTTATATTGGTGAAGGCGGAGATGTCTAGGTACAAAAATAGTGAAAGTAGCGATCCCTCAGGATCATAGGATCCTAAGGGATTTGCCAAACTGTTGGCTCTCAGTGAGTTCTTTACTTTCTTGTGCCGAGCCGATATCTCCATCTCCTTTTCTTGGTTGATACACTTTGATTTGGTCTGCCTTGTTTGCATGCAGTTCCCTGCCAAAGGGAAAACAGTTAATCTGGCTTCATCCTTTCCTTTGGAACGACAATCTTTCATTTTTCCTTCTTCCTACATAAGAAAATGACAATTGTCAGTTTTTTCATTTTGCATATTAATCTAACAGATTTTGTCACAATTCCTTATTATCCACCTAGTTCATGATGTAAGAAGTTTGTAAGTTTTAATGAAAAGATGCTGAAATAATCACCAAAAGCATACCTTTTTTTGTATTCCACACACCCCCTTGCTTACCCTTTTTCATGCCCTCATGAAAACATTGTAGTTGACATGTAAGGCAGTGAGAGAGTAGGCTGGAGATGGGATTTCATGTGGAGGTCTACAGCCATGATGCATAACTAGGTGTTCAAAAAAATGGCCTAGATGACCCTCAGGCATCTCGTACAGGGATTGGTATTTGGGTGCAGGGTGCCACATAATTGGACTTCGGAACCTATATCCTAAGCAGGATGGCCATGCTCTGAAAATGATTTCACCATAAAGGTGCAAGCAGTTGGCGGCTAAATTAAAATTTTCATAATTAAATGGTTCCCTGAGTTAGATATTCGGATTAGAGATCTGATATCGAAATTTGGCCGCATCAATGGCAAGCTCTTTAATAGTGAAAAAGTATTATATTCCGTGCTAATTGATTGTTGTATGAATGGGTCCTAATGCATCAATTACGCCTGGATGTTCCCTCCACAATTGCACTGGATTCCTAGGCTCAGGTCTTACCCACAAGTCTAATCCGTTTTCTTGCCTTTGGAAAGCATTATAGGCTTTAAGCCATTTAATTTGATTAACCCCAAATGAAATAAATGCCTGCAATTGGATATCTCCAACAAAAGGGTCGGTGTTCTGCTCGGTCTCCTTATCTAACACAAGGTTATGCAGATAGAATTCACACAGTAATCTTTGGACCTTCACTCCAGAATGCTTACAACAATTTATAAAGTCATAAATAGTATTAATTTGTATAGGAGTGCCTGCTTTAACAACCTTTATTTTCAATTGCAAATATCGTTCCATTAAAAATAAGGCATAATTCTTAGCAGGGGCTCTACATGCTAGGACATCATTGTACAAAGAGCATAAGGTATGCATCTGCTTGATAACTATATCTAACCTACAGGTTACCTTCGTGAGTTTTTCTTCCTCCTTTCACCACCCTTCGAAGGCCCGGCTTTCAGATAAATTGACATTCCTTAGCTGTTGATGTAGCTCTTTATACTTTTCCCAAGGGACCTTTTGTCCTATGAGTTTTTTTGCTGCTTGCTGAGCTTGCTTCAAACCCTCTTTTAGGGTTACTATCCCTGGATCATTATCCCACATGGTAGTGGTGAGCGTGAGGTTCACTTAAATCTTCCTATTGCATTGCCTTACATGCATAGTCTGCATCCTTTTAGAGGGTTGTGCCTCTGTCTGAACTTCCTTGTCACTGGTCAATATATCGTCCGTTTGTACTTCAATGTGAGCAACAGTAGAGTGTTGTTCCTTTTGCTTCTGAAAGGAAGTCTGCTCTTCGTGAGCAATTTGAACAGCAGATTGTTCCTCAACAAGGTTTGGAACAACAAACTGCTCTTCGACAGGGTTTTGAACAACAGGATGGACTCGGGTCCTATGAACCTTTTTCTTGAGAGGTTTTACTGTAATGGCTACTTGTCTCCCCCCCGAGGTCCTTTTTACCCTTTTTCTTGTTTTCAAAATCCTGATCTGCTGTCGAAGTTGAACTATTATATTCAGCAGTCTTTGCTGTTCTTTCTGTAATCTCTTAATTTCCTCAATTTCCTTAGAAGGAACAGCAAACTGTTTACTCCAGCCTGGACTGTCATCTTGACTGCTTCCCTGGTTTTCCTCCTGGGATGCTCCTTCAATGTTTTGTTCAGGTTTCTCAGAGGCAAGGACCCTAGCTGGTTCTGTTACTTCCTAGGTGACTTCTTTTTCCACCTCTTCTTCTTCAGAAACTTCTTCCCGTGTACTCTGGCTAGGAACCGATTGTTCCTCCTCTGTGTCATTTCTTTCTCGTGTAATACTTTCATCATGAACAGGCTCACTCTCATTTTCTAGCTCCTTCTAATTGTGGGGGTTGCTCCTCCCCTGAATCGTTTATTTCTACTGGCTGGCTGGTATCTCCTTGGGAACTTTCCAGCCTCCCTTTAATTCATGCTAATCGAACTAATTTCCTTCACTTTTCTAGATGCTCAGGTGTATTGGTGCCATGTTTTTGTTTCAGAGATGGCGTGGTCAATCCCTCGTCGATTATGGCAATCAGCTCTTCCCAGCTGCTCTGCTATTGGGTAAGGCTATGACTGACTATTAATCGTATCAACCCATGGTGACTAACGACTGATTCTACCTGTTGTGCCTTTTTCATTCTCCATGCAACGTCATGAAGTAAAAAATTTAAGAATGAAAGTAAATTTAAAGAGCATTTCTACTTTAATACGGCTAAAAGTTGAAGGTGTTGTGGTCTTACCACGTCTTTCTTGCCTTCACAGGTGATGTAGCTCTGAATAATCCTTGCCAATTCTGCCCATGGTTCTCCTAATGATGCAGGTAGAACCCCTTTTCCTCTAATTGTCAAGTTCTAGCCTTCATCCTAGAAGGTTTCTATGATTTTATTCAATCTTTCCTTCTTTAATGTCCATACGGGTCCAGCGGCTGGCAGTCTGGAGACTTTAGCAATTATGTCATCGGTGACTGCTATATGTCTCCCCCTCACTGTGGAGTGATCTTCTTGCAAGTTCTGCAAGAATTCCATTGCTACCATCTCATTGGATTCCTGCAACCGATCGAGATAAGTTAACCAGCCTGCTCTTGCCAGAATTTCCCGTGCAGTAGCAGAGACTGTCAATTCCTATGGTTCTCTCCGAATTGATCTTCCTCCCATGTTTTTGATTTCCCTGTAAAACCTCAGAGTTGACAATGGAACAACAAGCTGTTCGCGTTGTTAAAACACATAGAAACTTAAAAGATGTAGGAATCGCTCAAAATCTAAAGGACCTTACTAATGCCGCAGAGCATACTATGGAAATGGCTTAGGAACAACAAGCCATGCAAAAATAAAAAAATAGTATACCATTGAGCTGTGCTATTCCCAAGTACGCAATTTTCCAAATAGTGATCTGAAACGTAATCTAGTGAATGATGAGGTTAACCTCCCCCCTACAATGTGATAGGCCATCCTCGACCATCAAATACAGGAGTGGCATGCCGATCTGCCCTGGATCAGAGTCATAAAGGAATAGCATTTGGCAGCATGCCATGTTTACAAAAAATAGCAGGTTACCGAAATCGAGGTGCATACTCGGATCGCTTAACAAGTAAGAGATTGCTGTGATATGATGTGAGGCTAGGAGGATAGGATGGCTACCATGCACACAGAGTCTCATGCGATCATTGTCATTTTTCTATCATGATTGGTGATAATAAATTACATGTGTTTGCATGGTTCATGAAATAATATACATACTTCTTATGTGATTTATTACTACGGTATAAGAAACAGAAGGATGTTAATACTTACCTATTGGTGTAAGTAGTGTGACTTCAATACCATTAACATAGCTCTGCTACCGAAAGGTGTCCATAACCTTGGTAGAGTTGTTTGCTTCACCCATGGAACCATGGTCCTTTGTGTATGCCTAGGAAATGTTATGTGATGTCAAAATGTAGGCCATTATGCTGGCTTGGTGATCAGTTAGTCATAATGCCATTCACGAGGAAGGAGTGAAAGGTCAGCAAGCCGACTCGTGATGAGACCTCCTCTTCCAAGGGATCTTTATTTTGATGTACCTTTGGACCATATCCCTAGTGTGGTAGCCATAGTGGGATTGCCACTTCACTTTCTTCCTCATGATCATGGTAGGCTGGCTCTTAATGAGACCCCATATCCTGCATTTGACAACTTATTAAGACATCATTTTTCACTTCCTTTTTCTTTTTATTTCATAAGGTACTTTCCCATTTATACACAAAGGGTGGTTCAACACTCCTTAAGAGTAGGAATGGTGGAAGAAGTCTGAGCATCTCAATAGGAACATATAAACCCTTTGCTCTTATTCCTAAATAATAATCAAAGAAATATGTGAAAATTTAAAAGGAACCCACATGATAAAGATAACCAATCAAATCAGAATTAGCAGAATAATGATAGCAAGGGTAATGGATAAGTGTGTCCTTTCCTCTATCCTCTTACCAATTTCAGAGCAATTTCCAATAAAAATAATGATTTTATAGTTTACTGATTTCAGTATGTTGTGATTTTTTATCCGTTGCACAAGTGCATAGCTGTGTTCCAAACGACTTGAAATAGAAAGAATAGTAGGCATGCTTAGAACTAGCAAGAAATCAAAAAAGGAGTACGAGGATGTTGTTATTGCCAAAAAGGAAGAGCAAAAGAATGCAAGTGGTGTTCCTTTTGAAAAAGGAACAACAAAAATAAAAAATGCTGCTCCTTTGAAAAAGGAACAGTAGAAAACACACAAATGTCGTTCTTTTGGAAAAGGAACAACAACAAAAAAAAGGCTACTCCTTTGGAAAAGGAACAGTAAAAAACACAAATGTCGTTCCTTTGAAAAAGGAACACCAAAAATCAAAAGTGTTGTTCCTTTGGAAAAGGAACAACAGAAAACACAAATGTCGTTCCTTTGAAAAAGGAACAGCAAAAATAAAAAATGTTGTTTCTTTGGAAAAAGAATAGCAGAAAGCATAAATGCCATTCCTTTGGAAAAGGAACAACAAAAATCAAAAGTGTTGTTCCTTTGGAAAAGGAACAACAGAAAACAAAAGTGTTGTTCCTTTGGAAAAGAAACAACAAGAAAATAAAAAATGTTGTTCCTTTTGAAAAGGAACAACAAGCAACCAAAATGTCTTTCCTTTGAAAAATGAACATCAGAAATCAAAAAGTGTCGTTCCTTTGGAAAAGGAATAGCAAGAGAACAAGGTAAAAAAAAAAGAACGGCAAGGTTAAAGAAAAATGAACATCTGATCCACAAGGTGTTGTTCCTTTAAAAAAGGAACGACAAAACGAAAATGTTGTCCCTTTGAGAAAAGGAACAACAAAAAAACAGTAACAGCAAAGTGTTGATACAAAAATATGTACAAAGAAATTATGTACAAAGTGTGAAAAGAGATAAATTATTTAATGAATCATAGGTGAGGAAGACTTCTCTCCCTCCCCCAAAATTTCCATATCAGAGTCTTCGCGTAGCTGCTGACAGAAGGACTCCCGAGTGAGTGGTTTGCGATAAAGTCGAACTCAGTGACCATTTGCCTTAAAGGCATATCCAGAACCGTCAATAGTCATTAGAGTAGGAGTATCGTTATCATGTACCTTCTGGATTTTGTATGGCCTGAGCCAGCGAGTTTGAAGTTTCCCGGGAAAACCTTGAAACCTGGAATCGTACAAAAGAGCCCAGTCTCCTTCATGGAAGACTTTATTTTTGATGAGAGCATCATGCCATTTGGCTCGCTGCTTTTGAATCAGTGCGGTATTTTGAAGTGCAGAGAGCTTGATTTCATCCAACTCATTGATCTACTGTAATCGATTAATATGTGCCTCGGTTAGATCTAAGCCAACTTCCTGTGCTGTTCGTAATGTTTGGATTTCGAATTCTATGGGGAAGATGGTTGTTTTCCAAACACTAATTGATAAGGTGAGTAGCCGGTGGTGCTTCTCCATGTTGTTCTGTAAGCCCACAAGGCTTCTTGTAGTCTTGCAGCCCAATCTCGTCTGTGTGACACAATGGTTTTTGTTAGGATTGCTTCTATTATTTTATTGTTGCTTTCCTCCTGACCATTTGCCTGTGGGTGGCATGGAGTAGTGATTTTATGCTGGATATGATAGTTTTTGAGTGTTGCAGCTATTTTGTTACCAACAAACTGTGGTCCACCGTCTGTAACTATATCTCTTGGAAGGCCATAGTGCACAAATATATGAAATAGGAATTGTATGACAGAATCCTCAGTAGCTCTCGGCAATGCCTCTACTTCAATCCATTTGGTGACATACTCTGTTGCCACCAAAACATATATTTTCTGGTTCGAGGATGGGCTAATTGGTCCAACAAAATCGAGGGCCCATCATTCGAATGGTTCAATGACTAGTTGTGGGTTGAGGGGCATTTCATCAAATTGACTAGGGCGGCTTACTCTCTGGCAACCATCATAGGCTTGGACAAATTTTTTTGCATCTTTAAAAATTGTGGGTCAATAATACCCTGTTTGCAGTACCTTATGTCATGTCCTTTTACCAGCAAAGTGTCCACCACATGGTCTGTCATGGCAGGCTTTTAAAATGTCAACCATTTCATCCTCACAAACGCATCTCCTGATATGCATATCTGCCCCTGTGTGAAACAGGTAGCCCCCAATCCAAGAAAATCGAGCACTCCGCTGAACAATCTATTTCCACTCATTAGGGGTTAGGTGTTTTGGTAATTTACCTACTGCTAGGTAATTGGCTACATCAACATACCAGGGTGTTTTAACAGCAACAACAAACAAATGTTCATTTGGAAATTGATCCTCAACTGTTGCTGCATCAATTGGCTTTGGCATTCGCGAGAGAAAGTCAGCTAAAGGATTTTCTTTTCCAGGTCGATCCTTGATTGTAATATCAAATTCCTGCAATAAAATCAGCCATCTGGTTATTCTGCCATTTGTGATAGGCTTATTTACTAAATATTTTATGACAGAATGATCTGTATACAAGATAACAGGATATCCAGTAATGTAATGCATGAACTTATTGACAGCATGTATTACAGCTAGAAATTATTTATCAGTGATAGTATAATTCAATTCAGTAGGGGATAAATTTTTGCTAATGTAATAAATTGCATATGGTTTTTTATTCTCTTCCTGCCTAAGGACTGCTTCAATGGATGTATCTGAGGCATCTAATAATATCTGAAATGGCAAATCCCAATTTGGTCCTCGAACGACTGGGGCTGTGGACACGAGCTTCCTTAGATCCTGGAAAGCACGTTCACATTTCTTTGTCCAAAGAAAGTCAACATTCCGTGTTAGTGCATACAGAGGTGCAACAATATGTGAAAAATGTTCTATAAACCTCCTATAATAACCAGAAAATCCAAGAAAACTATGTACCTCCGTTTGAGTGGTAGGAGTAGGAATTAGCAAAATTATTTGGATTTTGGCTGGGTCTACCTGAATGCCAGCTACTGAAATGTAATTTCCTAGGATAAGTCCTTCAGTCATCATTATATAGCATTTTTCGTGACTTAAACAAAGCCTGGTGGCAATGTAGCATTGTAGGACTTTTTCCAGTGTGTCCAATGCTGGGTCGAACTCGTCTCCGTATGGTGTAAAGTCATCCATTTATACTTCATGTCCTTCATTTATTAAGTCTACAAAAATACTGAGGATAGCCCTTTGGAATGTGGCAAGAGCATTGCATAAGCCAAAAGGTAGAACTCTATAGGCAAATGTTCCCCAAGGACAAGTAAAAGTAGTTATGTCTTGGTCTTCAGGGGCAATCTGGATCTGATTATATCCACTGAAGCCATCTAGGAAGGAAAAGAATTTCTTTCCTGCCAAAGTATCTAATACTTGATCAATGAATAGAAGAGGGAGGTGGTCTTTTTGTGTTTCCTTTAACTCTCTGTAGTCCACACAAATTCTCCACTTCCCATTCTTTTTTGGTACCACCACAAGTGGAGAGACCCATTTACTATCGGAGATAGGATAGATGAAATTGACATCTAAAAGTTTTTGAAGTTCATCTTTTACCACATCTTTTAGATGAGGATTAAGTCTCCTTTGAGGCTGGGGAATAGGTCTCGCATCTTTTTCTATGTAAATGTGGTGTGTACATAATTGAGGATCAATTCCTTTCATATCAGGGTAGTCCATGCAAATGCTTCTTTATATTTCCTCAATAATTGGATGAGTTTTTCTTCTTATTCGGTGGTGAGGTTGGCATTAATGTTTAAGGTTTTTCCCAGTTCAATTTCCACAATTTTACTATTTGAAACAAAGGTAATAGGTATCGTTTGATCATGTGTATCTTTAAGAGGATCTTCTTCTAATTCATTATCGAATGCTGCCTCTATCATGTGACATTGTGTGTGGGATATGAGTTCAGTCTGACTGATAAAATTATTAATGGCATCATCTTCTGTTTGATCTTTGAAATCAAGGGCCTCTTGTATAGTTAATGGAGATCTAATGTTGTCAGTAAGGTATGATACAGGTGTTGGTACCATTCCATGACCTCCTTTTTCCTCCTAAAACATATCATTTGCCTACCTCTTTCCATCATATATCTCTCAGATCCCTTGAAAATTGATTAGTTAATAGTCCTATAGTTATTAAATTGCATTAAAATTGATTTAGGAGTTTTATGTTAACGAATTAGGAATTTTTGGTAAAATGGTTACAGGAAGTTCCAACATCCTGTAATTGGTTCATTGTTTGACATGTGGCATGACAACTAGGCTAGAGCGAAGGGTAGGGATGAAACGCAGAATGTCCAAGCATGGACGAATACCTATCCTATAGCAGAATCGACCCTCCTACATGCGCGGTCAACGTAGGTCAAAGTATAGCATGTTGGCGACAAAGGCAGCAACAACAAGCATTCTAAATTGATTTAGCTTTGTTCCTTTTTGAAATCAGTTTAGGATAGAAACATTTTAAAAATCACGACATGGTAAAAGCGGCAACAGCCACATCATGAATGTACACTCATTTTCGAAATGTAAGGGTTGTAAGACCATATGAAAACACAGTTCTGAGTAGTCAGTGGATTATCGTTGTTTCGTTTTGAAAACAGAGTTTGAACTTAATATCAAAGACATAATTTGCAGTCTGATCTTTCCTTGTTGTGTTGATTTAATAATCGATTGATCACAGTCCTGTATACCTCTGGAATGCGGACGGGCCCTGCGTTAACTTGGTATACTGTTATTTTATTTTCATTTGCAACTTAGGGTATTAAATGATATGCGCAGTGATTAGAATTGATTGTTGATTTCAATAGAATGCGTATGGTTTATGTTTATGATAGCGCTTGAACAAGTTCATCACTGAGATCGTGAATCGTATCCTGTAAGGGATTCGATCCCTTGTTGTCTTTTAAAGCAATATCATGAACCCTGTTATCATTTCAAAGTATGCTTACGGTTTCTGTATATTTTTACCTTGCATGAATGTTAGTGAATGTTGAGTATTTGCTGAACAGGGGTTTTATGCATAGTGTCTCTTTAAGGAGATTGAAATCTTGGTTTGTAGTGATACACAATGTTTTAATTTGGTAGATGAATTGAATGACAGTGCTGTAATTAGGTAGATTAACTGAGTGACCTAAGTGTTTGGGTGATAGGTAACATATCTCAATCTTCCGTAAAGAAGTCCTGTGACCTACCATCATAACCACTTAGCTAATAATCCTTTATGTCTATATACTTTAGATGCATGCCTCTAAGTCTACGCATCTTGGTCGATAATAAATATAGCCTAGTCTAGCACCCTAGATAGGACACTACATTTTGGCGCCGTTGTCGGGGAGGCGTACTTAAAGGATTTAAAAAAATAAAAAAATTCAATAAACAAAAATAAACAAAAACACAGTTAGAAGTCATGTTCATTTATGCCTAGATTTAGAGACAGTCAGGGTAGATTCATAAAAACCCCCCCACCATTCAAAAACTAACCCATCATCACCAGGAGCAGACTCTTTAAGGAATTCAACACCAGCTGAGGAAGTCATCATACAAGCATTAGAGGATAAACAAAAGTCAGGACAGAGACTTACTCTCATCGAAAGGCAAACTTTATTAAAACATAAATCGCAGAAGAAGTACTTTCCTAGGTCTTCCACACAAGGAGAAAGTAGCACAGTGACCGAACAATATTTCTTTAATCTCTTCTTTAAAACAAGTGACACTGACACAGAGAAACCTATTAGAATGGCTGAGGAAGGAGATGGATCAGTACCACATCAAGGACATAGAGACGAAGAAGAGTCAACTTTTCCGTTTCCTATACATGAACCAGAAGAAGATGATGAGATCAAAATGAAGAACATACCTCCATCCGTGCTACCAAACTTTTATGGTATGGCTTCAGAAGATCCAGACTCATTCTTGTTCGAGTTTGACATTGTATGTCGAACATATGGCTATACATATGATGCCCATAGGCTTATACTCTTCCCAGCGACATTAAAGGCATTAGCCTTAAGATGGTTCATGAGGCTTGGTGAGCATGCTATAGTTGATTGGAATGGCATGAGAAGAATATTTCTAAGGAAATATCAACCTTACTGCAGATCCAAAGATTCTAAAGATGATATCTTCAGAATGAGCCAACAAGAGGATGAAACCTTAGAGGAATACTTAGAACAGTTTGTCTACAACTTACAAAAATCCAAACACCGAACTATGCCTCCTGATCTGATCCGCACAATATTCTTGAAAGGCATCCGATAGGAATACATGGATGACCTTAACTTAATGGGAAAAGGTGACATTTCTATTTTACCCTTTGAAGAAATCGCTGACTTATGCGAAAAGTATTCAAGGAGCAAAGCTAAAATGGGAAAACGAACCCTGTCATCCAAAGTCACAAAATCTGCCTCAGCAAGTGTCACAAGGGCTGAAATAGGGAATCTATTAGAAGAGTTTAAAATAGATCTATTAAGCACCCTAGGGAACCAAATTGACACTCTAAAAGCTAAAAAGAAACAAGAAGCTGAAGATCAGATAATGGCTATTTTCTGCCCAAAATGCCGGAAGAAACATGCATTAAAAGACTTCCCACTAGAAACATCCAAGTTTGTGCTTTCTGTACTGAACATCATGATATATTTAACTGTCCTAAAGTTAAGGTTTTGCAGAACTGTAATATGGCAGCTAATGCAGAGATGGAAAATGTGTATTACATCGGCACAAAGAGACCATGGCAGCCAAGGCCAACACCTCAAGGTATGTTTCCAAATCAAAATTTGCAATTTCCTGTAAATGATGAAATGTATGCACAGAATTCATGGAATGTACCCATGCCATGGCAGCACCAAAACCACCCACAGCAACAATGGAGACCATCTCAATAGTACTCTCAATCTTATCATACATATCTTCAATCATACCCACCATATTCACAACCATATCAACAATACCATCAGCCGTATTCATCACATTCTCAACCATATCAGCAGTATCCTCAGCAAGTTGTTTATCAGCCTCAACCTACTCAACAAGCACTACCTGCTCCTCCACCAATAAATCCACCACAACCACAATTTCTAGCTAACTCACAACCTTCCAGACCTACTCAAATTCCTGCTCAAACTATCCCAAATTCAAATAATAGAGCAGAGAGGCCAGCCTACAATGTAGAAGAGGGAACCTCATATCCCACACTACCCTTGCAAAATATCAACTTGAGGTCTGGTAGCGTACTCCAAAAAGATTCTCCAATAACAGATAAGCGAGAAGAAAACACAAAAAATGAAAATGAAATGACAAATCAAAGAAAACCAAACGATGATACCAAAGATAAGCAAATGCAACCATTGCATCCACCTTTTCTAGACCGATTGGTCCAAATCAAACTTCCTTGCCTATACCATAGTTTGATGTCTTAGATGAACTCAAGAATGTCTACATAAAAATTCCGCTGCTGCAAGCTATAAAAGACATTCCCATATACACTAAAGCCATCAAAGACATGTGCCTCAAGAAGCCTGCTAGAAAAAGGATTGATCCTCAAACCATTCATGTTATAGGACATTTAGCAGGCCTTATGACCAATACTATCTCCATAGAAAAGTATGTTGATCCTGGCATTCCCAAAGTGACCACTATCATTAACAACATACCAATTCCAAACACCTTGATAGATCTTGGGGCCGCAATCAATGTCATGACTCTTGAAACCATGAGAACACTCCAACTTACAAATTTGCAACATACAACGATTGTTCTAGAACTAGATGATAGGTCTAAAGTGATTCTGAAGGGATTTTGGAAGACATAATTGTCTCACTGGACTCTTGGGAGTAACCAGTGGACTTCTTAGTTCTTCAACCCAAATCCAATTTAGGAGTGCACCCTATCATTCTTGGTAGACCATGGTTAGCGACTGTTGATGCATTCATAGGATGTCGATCGGGCAACATGATCATTTCGAGAGGGACCAAAAGAAAACAACTCACCCTCTATCCATCGGCACAATCACCAGCAATAACACACAATTTGTGGCTTGATGATAAATTCAATGATAAAGAAGAAGTACAATCTGTTTTTAGCATTGACCAAATCTATGATTTCCAAGAACAAAACAATAATGATTTGGTAGAATTATTCCTTTCTCAACCTGATATTTCCGAAAATTTGAGACACGACCAATATCGTGCTGCAGATGTACTTTTAGCTCAAAATTTTCAAGAAACATGCACCATTCAATCTTTGCAAGCCACATTTCATGACATCTTTCTAGTTCAATCCATCACCAACACACAGAGTTAGATCATAGAGATTAGTCCAGGGAAAACTCTGAACATAGGCAATCATCTAGACTCATCTCAGCAAGAGAAATTGATTTGACTATTGAGAAAATACCAGAAAGCCTTTGCTTGGGACTACACCGATATGCATGGGATTCACCCTGACACATGCACTCACCATATTTACACGGATAGTACTATCAAACCAGTGAGGCAACCACAGAGAAGGATGAACCCCATGCTCCAAGACATTGTCAGAGAAGAGTTGCAAAAACTATTGAGAGTTAATTTCATATATCCTATTTCTGACAGTCAGTGGGTATCCCCATTGGTTATAGTGCCCAAGAAAAATGGTAAGTGGCGCATTTGTGTTGATTATAGGCAACTGAAAAAAGCCATGCTCAAAGATTATTTTCCACTACCATTTATTGACCAAGTGTTAGACACCCTAGTTGGGAAATCATCATTTTCTTTTCTTGATGGTTTTAGTGGCTACAACCAGATCAGGATAGCCTCAGAAGACCAGGAAAAAACCACATTCACCTGTCCTTGGGGCACTTATGCTTACAATTTTTTGTCGTTTGGACTTTGTAATGCTCTAGCTACATTTCAGAGAGCTGTATTAGCTATTTTCGCTGATTTAGTTCATGACTGTGTTGAAGTTTACATGGATGATTTTTCAGTATACGACAATTCATTTGAACATGCATTAGAGAACCTTGAGAGAGTTTTGAAAAGATGTATTGAAGCTAATCTGTCCCTCAGCAATGAGAAATTCTTTATGATGTTAAACGAAGGGATAGTGTTAGGCCACTATATTTCTTCTCAAGGCATCAAAGTTGACCCAGCAAAGATCCAGATCATTGTTGATTTGCCAATTCCACAGAATCAAAGAGAGGTATGAAGTTTCCTTGGGTATGCAAGCTATTATAGAAGGTTTATTGAACATTTTAGTAAAATAGCTTTACCTTTTTTTAAACTTCTAACAAAAGATGTACTTTTCAATTGGAATGAGAGCTGCCAACAAGCATTCGAACTACTCAAAAAGAAGTTATCAACCGCACCAGTCTTGAGAGGGCCTAATTGGATCCTACCATTTCATATCTTCATAGATGCATCTGACACTACAGTGGGTGCATCATTACGCCAAAAATAGGAATCTTTTACTTATGCCATTTATTTCATTAGCAAAAATCTAACACCTACAAAGTCAAACTACACAGTCACAGAAAAGGAAACACTTGCTATCATATATGTTGTGAATAAATTCCGACATTACATAACTGGTTATGAAGGCTTTGTACATACTGATCATTCTGCCATTAAACATGTAATTAATAAACCAATAACTAGTGGCAGAGTTACCAAATGGTTACTATTGTTACAGGAATTTAACATCACAATGTTAGATAGACCAGGTAAAGAGAATCAGGTGGCAGATTTTCTTTCTAGACTGCAAAATCCAGGTGAGGTTGTTCTGGTTGAAGATTCTTTTCCAGATGAAAATTTATTTGCAATTTCCATAGTAAATCCTTGCTACGCTGATTTGGCCAATTATTTGTCTACAGGAAGGACACCTCCACACTTTACTGCAAAGGAAAGGAAGAGACTAGTCAAACAAAGTGCTAGATATTCATGGCTTAATGGAAATTTATTTTACACTGGTTATGATATGATCATTAGAAGATGTGTAAGAAATGATGAGGTAATTGATATTTTAAAATATTTCCATGATGAACCGTGTGGTGGGCATTTGCAGCTAAGCGGACAACATTCAAAGTTCTTACTCTTGGATACTTCTGGCCATCCATTTTCAAGGATGCCAAGAAGTATGTGAAGAGTTCTGACAACTGCCAAAGAATGGGCAGGCCAACAACTATAGACGAGATGCCCCTTTAGCCCCAAGTTCACCTAGAGCCATTTGAAAAATGGGCTCTAGACTTTATAGGACCCATTAACCCAACCTCCAATGGTAAGAAGTACATCTTAGTATGTACTGATTACGTCACAAAGTGGGCTGAAGCAAAAGCACTGGTTAGAGCCACCGAACACACAGTGGTAAATTTCCTTTTTGAAGAGATTTTTGTAAGGTATGGAGTACCAAGGGAGATAGTGACTGATGAAGGTGCTCAATTCACCTGAAAGTTAGTGAAGGACATCACAGACAAATACCAAATCAAGCATAGGAGAAGCACACCTTACCATCCACAGGCTAATGGGTAGGTGGAATCCACAAACAAAACTTTGGAAGGGATCATTACTAAAAATGTTGCAATGAATAGGAAGAATTGGGAAGAGAAGCTCAAAGATGCACTCTGGGCTTACAGAATTACGTGGAAGGATACTACAGGATTTACACCATATCAGTTGGTGTAGGGAAAAGAGGTAATGCTTCCTATTGAGTTTCAAATACATACTTTTAAACTGGCTGCAGATTTGCAAATTGACTTGGACTGAGCACAACAAGAAATAATTCAGAAGTTGAACTAGCTAGATGAAATGAGGCAGCACGCAGAGGAAACCACAATCCTCATGCAAAAACAAAGGAAGCAGTGGCATGATGCACATATCAAGAAGAAGCAGTTCAAGGAAGGTGACTGGGCTTTACTTTTTGACTCTAAATTCAGAGATCATAAAGCCAAGTTTACCACCCATTGGATGCGCCCATACCAAATTGTTCAAGCTTATGACAATGGTTCAGTCAAGCTCAAAACTATTGATGGAGAAGGTCATTCCTTTACTGTCAATGGTCATCGCCTGAAACTATACACTAAGCCCACCAATAAGCAATATTTTCTCCAAACAGTATCTCAACAAAGAGAGGTTGAGATACTGCAGCCCTCAGCTGCAGTATCCCTGCCTTAGTTCATTTCCTTTCAATTTCGACATTTAAAAAAAAAAAAAAACAAAATAAAAACTACTATATATAATATATATAATATATATATATATCATAATGGGTTAGATGTGAAAACCAGCCTCTGGCACGCTCTAACCCCGAATTCTTACTTGAAAACCAATTCGTTGGCGGGTAAGAATTCTCTTTCTTTTGTTCACTGTTTGATTTCTCAACTGAATAATGACTTGAGGACAAGTCAAAACTTTTGTGGGGGAGAGAAGCATCAGCATTTTGTTCTTTTATCTCTCCATTGTAAATTCTTAAAGATTTCTTATCTCATCTCCTCACTGTAAATTTCCGAAGCAGTTTGTTCCAACATTCCAGATTTCAATAAATAAGTTGTTTTGTCATTGTTTTATCTCAGAGGGACCTGGTTATAAACATTATGCAGGGGGACCTGTTCTGTCCAGAAGACCATGCTATCAACACCAGCAGTAAGGGGACCTGTTTAGACACATAAAAGGGACCTGTTAAGAGACTGTTATTTCAAGGTTACTTCAACAAAGATTCAGCGATTTTCTACAAGGATTCACAAGTTGTTGGGCACCAAGACTCCATCAAATACCCAAGCTCAAAGAACCTGTATACATATAAGGAGCTGCATGAACATCTTCAAGATTTCAGAGGGACCTGTTGCATTCAAATCTATCTCAGGGGACATGTTATGAACAACAAAGGATAGTCAAAAGAGACTAGTCCTACTCAGCATGTCAATGCAACAACAACCAACAAAAGTGTAATATGTTCCTTATTCTTAACATTTAATTTCATAGATTAATTTTTAATGTTAACTTTAATGACTACGACTGTTATGATTGATTTCAAGGGAACTACATTTTCCATCATCCCTTATCTCACTGATCTTTCATACTTCAACCTATTTCATACCTCTAAATCCATTACCCTTTTCATATAAACCCTGTTATGCCAAACGCATCCTACAGCGATACCAACATCCTCCATTTGGCTGAGTACCAATAGAAATAAGACACGTGGTGGATTGTGTTTTTAAAAAAAATAAAGGGAAAGAAACAGATGTTAAAGCGGGCCTATTCATTGTATTTCATACGGCCGAATTATGATTCCACCACCCGATGCAACTAAATGATTCAGAGGACTCCCTGAAATCATACCCCAGTATTGCATATACGCTTCCAATGCTCCTATGATGGCATTTATACAAGCGGTACAACCATTCCTCTATTTCCAAAGATGAATACGCTATGAAGTAAGTGTAGTTGGTTATTTCACCATCATTTTCAGATTGTTCACGCTGGCATTTAACTCCCTTGACTTCCACAGTAAGGATTGAAAGCAGTGAGCGCCACAAGAGGGAAATATAACCATTCGGTTTCGACTCCCACCAAAGTCACAAGATAGCCGACCGAGCATCATATTGGATATTAAGGGAGTGACCCCACCAGGTAACAAATTGAAATTTCTTTGTTAAAATTGCAAAACATAAATAGAGAAGAGTTAGAGCACGACCCTCTGCCAAAATGACCAATAGGGTCGAGCCGAGCGTGTTCGACAATTCTCAATACCATGAAGATTGCATTTCAATTCTCAGAGAGATACAGTGGTTGCCCTTTTTAGAGAAATTTCGTGGAAGTAATGAAGAGGTTACCAAACAATTCGCTTTCACATTCAATGGAGAGAAAGCCTTGATAGATAACTTCTCATTCAGGGTTTCAGAAGACACCATCGCCCAGTCAATAGGGATCAGCCCAGAAGGGGAGAAGTACTTTAAGACAAAGAAATTTAAAGAGAAGTCGTGGACTCAATTTATGTCTAGATCCAGAGTCTCATCAGTTAACTGGAAGAAAGGCGTCCCAAGGAGTTGGTTGGTGCATCCCTGGGATGAAATGGTCTATATCCTCCAAAAATTCGTAACCTACAAAGGCCGTTACAGGATTGTCTATCTGTACCATATTAAATTACTGCTACACTTGAAAAGGCAGTGTGTTATCACTCTACCATATTTAGGAACTTTTGGTAAAATGGTTACAGGAAGTTCCAACATCCTGTAATTGGTTCATTGTTTGACATGTGGCATGACAGCTAGGCTAGAGCGAAGGGTAGGGATGAAAAGCAGAATGTCCAAGCATGGATGAATACCTATCCTACAGCAGAATCGACCCTCCTACATGTGCGGTCAATGAAGTTCAAAGTATAGCATGTTGGCGACAAAGGCAGCAACAACAAGCATTCTAAATTGATTTAGTTTTGTTCCTTTCTGAAATCAGTTTAGGATAGAAACATTTTAAAAATCACGACATGGTAAAAGCGGCAACAGCCACATCATGAATGTACATTCGTTTTCAAAATGTAAGGGTTGTAAGACCATATGAAAACACATTTATGAGTAGTCAGTGGATTATCGTTGTTTCATTTTGAAAACAGAGTTTGAACTTAATATCAAAGACATAATTTGCAGTCACAATCTTTCCTTGTTGCATTGATTAAATAATCGATTGATCACAGTCCAGTATACCTCTGGAACGCGGACGGGCCCTGCGTTAACTTGGTATACTATTATTTTCTTTTCATTTGCAACTTAGGGTATTAAATGATATGCGCAGTGATTAGAATTGATTATTGATTTCAATAGAATGCGTATGGTTTATGTTTATGAAAGCGCTTGAACAAGTTCATCACTGAGGTCGTGAATCATATCCTGTAAGGGATTCGATCCCTTGTTGTCTTTTAAAGCAATATCATGAACTCTGTTATCATTTCAAAGTATGCTTACGATTTCTCTA
Organism: Pinus taeda; assembly: GCA_000404065.3. NCBI lineage: Eukaryota > Viridiplantae > Streptophyta > Pinopsida > Pinales > Pinaceae > Pinus > Pinus taeda. The sequence continues at coordinate 104,287 of APFE030593715.1, read as the reverse complement.
TGTTTTTATCTTGCATGAATATTAGTGAATGCTGAGTATTTGCTGAACAGGGGTTTTATGCATGGTGTCTCTGTAAGGGGATTAACATCTTCGTTTGCAGTGATACACAATGTTTTAATTTGGTAAATGAATTGAATGACAGTGATGTAATTAGGTAGATTAACTGAGTGACCTAAGTGTTTGGGTGATAGGTAACATATCTCAATCTTTCGTAAAGAAGTCATGTGACCTACCATCATAACCACTTAGCTAATAATCCTTTATGTCTATATACTTTAGATGCATGCCTCTAAGTCTACGCATCCTAGTTGATAATAAATATAGCCCAGTCTAGCACCCTAGACAGGACACTACAACAGGGTACCTATTAGTTTTTATTATTGTGACACTTGGCTGCGCTGGAGGATATAAAGCTAAGTTCTTGATATTTTCTCCTCTGGTTATGGTCATATTTCCTTGTTGGCAGCCAATATAAGCATCGGCAGTTGCAAGCCAAGGTCTACCTAAAATCAATGGATGTCCATCAAGTCGGTTTTTGGGATTTATTATTAGAAAACCGATTGGATATTCCTAGGAGTCAACAGATACCATGACATCATGTAGTGTGCCTTCTAGCCTAACCACAGATCGGTCAACCAGTTCTAGTAGAGTAGAGGTGGGTTCTACAGATGTAATGCCTAGCTTTTGGCAAGTAGTAGTTGTTAAGATATTGATTGCAGTGCCTATATCAACCAAGGCATTGGAGAAGGTTTGACCATAAATTTGTACGGTTACTACTGGATATCCTGGGTCTTCGTATTTAATGGGTGTTTCTTTTCGTGATAATAAGTCAGATAGAGTACCAACTACTTGGACTTTTGGATTATTTTCTATATTGCTCCTAGGTTTATTTACACATAATTCTTTGATAGTCTTTGCATATATTGGGATGTCTTGAATGGCTTGGAGAAATGGAATTTTTATGTACAAGTTTTTTAATTCTCCCAAAATGTCAAAATCAGGATACTGTATAGGTCGAGATATGACTAATCATTCTGGGAATGGAGGAGAAGATGTGGTTGCTTGATTATGAATTTGTTGTTTATTCACATCCTCTTCTTATAACAATTGTTCTTGAGGTAATGGATTTTCAACATGAACTGTCTTGTCTCCCTCAGTTTCAATAATACGCTCAGATATTAGCTGAAGATCATTAAACTCCCTCAGATCGGCTCCTATTTCCGGTGTTTCTACTATTTGGATAGCTTGGACGGGTCTGTTATTTGGATTGGGGTTGGGTTGCGCTGGGAGTTACAGTCTTAGGTTAGACTCGGGATTTTGTTGTAAAGCTGGCAGTGTAGGTTGAGGAAGTGGAACGGTTCCTACTGGCTGATGCATCGGTCTTTGGCAGTTCGTCTGCCAAGCTTGATTTTATGAAGTAGGAGGGGTCCATTGTGCTGGATAAATGTTACTTTGCCAATATGGTGGGGCATAAGGGAAATTCGGCCAATTAGATTGGCTTGCTTGATTCGGCCACTGGGTTGATGAAGGAAATGACTGTGGTGACCAATTCGGGTAAGGGGGTTGAGGTTGATTTCGCCACATACTATATTGTTGAGCATTATACTGTGGAGACTGAAAAGAAGAAGTCGGGTCTGAAAACATACCAGACCATCGCGGCTGCCACTGATGGCGCTGATTGAGCAGATACACTGACTTTGGCTCCTCTTCTGCTTCCTTGTATACTGCTTTTAATCCAGGAAGTGAGGGACATCTTTCCGTAAGGTGGTCTTTTGTGCAGATGGCACATGTTTAGACTACATCTAGTGGACACTCCTTATGGCTATGCCTCTTCCTGCATCGGGGACGGAAGATTGTCAAATTTTGTTCTACCTCCACTTGCTTTTGCTTGGCCTGCATAATATCAAGTTGTGTTGTTAGTGTCCCTAGTATATCGGTTTTAAAATTTTCCAATAAATTTCCAATTTCTACACGTGTTACTCTTTCTGTTGATATTTTATTATCTCTTACAAACAGGTCATGCTCTGCCGGTTTTAGTCCTGTGCTGCCTCTCGAGCTCCTGATACATAGATCAATAATGTCAACCAAAATTTTCCTGATAAATATCTCCTTTTCCCATAATGTTTAATGTTTCAATCCATTGTTCTTTCATTCCCCTAATTAAAGCTGGTTTTAACACATTATCAGGTAAAGGTAGTGATGCATAAGAAGATCTATGAAGATTATACAGAAAGCATTCCACATACTCCTCTAATGTTTCATTTGGTCTAGCTACCATCTGGAATATTTCCTCTTTTAGTTCCCTAGACCGGCAATAGTCCTGATATTTTTATAGAAAAGATTCTTTCATTTGATCCCAGTTATTTATAACATCGCCATCTAATCCCATGAACCACCTCAAAGCAGCCCCCTTTAATGTAGAGGGGAATAATTTCATTTTCTGGGGGTCGGTGGTGTAGTCATAACCCCTACATAGCACATAAAACTCAAATAGGAATGCATCCGGATCCTCTGATGTAAGACCATGGAATGTAGGGATATGCTGAAGGGGAATTGCCTTCATATGTGCATTTGTTGTAGTATCCACGATGGGGTACTGCAATGTAGAGGTTTGGGTGTTTGGTTGGTTTTGAGCCATTTGGTCAAATATACACCAATAACCTTCTGGGATATCTAGGAGGTTATTCCTAGGTTGAGAGGGAGCAGCTTTAATAGGGGTGGTTTTAATAGCACTTCCTCTATCTGGGATAATGAGAGTGCCTAATGTCTGTGGAGTTTGGATTTCCTCAAATGATTTTTGCAACACTTCCCTTATCTGGGCTGTTTAATTGCTGAATTGTTCGAAGAGGACACCTTGGTTCCTTTGTTTCTCCTATCTCTCCTCTTCCTTCACAAAGGTTTCTGAAATTCCCTTCTTGCAATAGTTCTGGACTGGAATTTTCAATTTCTTGAAAATCCTACTCTTCGGTTTGACTATGCACCTTAGCAAAGGCTACAGATGGTGATCTTGTGGCTTGAAAGGAACTAGTAGGTTGTCTGGAAATAACTTTCCTGGGTCTTACTGAAGGGTGAGATTCTGCTTTCTTAAAGATTTCATCTATAAAGGTTGATCGGCCAAGGGTCACCGCCCCCTTAGCTTTTTCATCTTTGGGTAGAGGTTTGAAATTATTTTCTGGTTTTTTCTGCTTAGTCATACACACACAAATCAACTACTAGGCTCTACCTAATGAAAACAACGACAAATCTACAGGAAAGCGGGCAAAGGAGCAGGGCTATTACATGCTCCACACGTAGCTTCTTACCTTCCATTTTTAAAACCCAATTCTTCCCTAGCAGGAAATTACACTACTTTGAAAAAAAGACAAATGGCTACACTCTTTCCTCGGCAACGACGCCAAAATGTCGAGTCGTAAGTATGGTCTCTTTCACCTCTAATTACCTCACATTAATTTGTCAATCTAGGAATGTTTTTTTATTTCAAAGAGTGTCTCAGTTTGAGGCTCACATTTGCCAGAGTAATGCTAGTAGTATAGTGCTCAAGAAAATACAAGAGTAAATGGATGCTTGAAAGAGAATCTACTTATAGCAAACTACTTTCAAAGGCTAAATCACACATTCAGCAAACTAAGCAATTCATTAGTGAAGGGTTTAGTAGCAGTAACTCATCCCTTTGTAAACTGATGGGACCAAAGGAAATCAGAGAACAAGTCTTCGATCTGGGAGCCAGACAATAAATGTCACTGCCCACTATAGTCTCAGGTCGTTCTTCACACCAAAGCAATAATAACGCAAATGATAGGAATTGGAACAACAAATAACAAATGGAACAACAAATAAGAAACTGTAACAAAAATTAAGTTTAATAACCAACAACACCTTAATCTACAAAATCAAATGCAACAATCATGTCCTACAGAAATCAAATGGCAATCCTCTACGTTTAAGGATAAATCGAGTAGCACATGGAAATAGAACAACACTAAGTAATAATGGACTACAGAACAGTGCCTGAAAGCCAAACATACATGCACAACAACTTAACACATAGTACACCTTAATAGTAATCTGATCTTGGTAATCCAATTAGTAATCTTAGTTACAAATATTATGTCTTTTAAAATGGAACAGCAACAATCATAAATTCAATCAATCGCAAGGAAATATAATTTCCAAGATGAATTTAGTAATACCAAAGGATAAATGCACAACATAGATACTCTGTAATTGAATAGCAACAATATTCTGTAAAGATCAGCATGATTATATCAGCACTTAAAGGAACAGTAATATGTTGCAAAATTAATATAATGATTATGTCTCATAAATGATATTACTCAGACGTAACAGAGCTGTGATGTAAAATAATAGAACACATCAGATTATCGAATAGAGCTGATAAACAAAACCACACATAAACCAAGAGTAATAGTACAGGAGCAAGTGTTCCTCCAGGGCCGGGCCCTTAGCCTCCAGGGGTACACCACTTGAAGTTATTCCACGACCAGAGATGAAATAGTAACCAAGTTTATATTAATGCATAAAACAGAATTACTATAGATCACTGCTCAATGAGAGTCGATGATCAATGTCTCAACTTTAAGAGAAATTACATAAAAACATAACCAACTCCCCAGCTTACAGTGCTGCCCCTTTTTGTATCGGCGAAGGCGGAGATGTCTAGGTACAAAAATAGTTAAAGTAGCGATCCCTCAGGATCACAGGATCTTGAGGGATTCGCCAAACTGTTGGTTCTTAGTTAGTTCTTTACTTTCTTGTGCCAAGCTGATATCTCCATCTCCTTTCCTTGGCTGATACGCTTTGATTTGGTCTACCTTGTTTGCGTGCGGTTCCCCGCCAAAGGGACAACAGTTAATCTGGCTTCGTCCTTTCCTTTGGAACGACAATCTTTCGTTTTTCCTTCTTCCTGCATAAGAAAATGACAATTGTCAGTGTTTTCGTTTTGCATATTAATCTAATAGATTTTGTCACAATTCCTTATTATCCACCTAGTTCATGATGTAAGAAGTTCGTAAGTTTTAATGAAAAGATGCTGAAATAATCACCAAAACATACCTTTTTTTGTACTCCACACCACTCTTAGCAATAATGTGGCACAAGATATCACCCTTAGACACTGCAAAGATACCTTTCATAAGATTTAAGGATATCTCGTACTTTCAACATCACTAAAAAATCTTCTTTGAATGCCGTATGTGATCTCACCTCTATTGGAGAACAATATTTGATCCAAGATTGGTCCAGAAGAATCCTAGAGGATTGATCTAGGTGGATATTCAAAAAGTGCCAGTGGCATGGTAAAAGGCTCAAAACTCAAAGTGGAAGAATTTGGATAAACTTAGCACCGAATCAAGTGCTTGTCATCCTAATTCCAATGGTGTGAACGACACTCAAATCCGAGTTCACATGAAGAAGTTAGAGCAGGTAAAAGTTCATGTTTGACTTGTCCAGGTAGTAGGAGGAGTGGGCGTGGAAAAAGTTTTAGTGAATGGAGAAGCGCCAAGTGACATGCTTCCATTGGTCCAACATATCACATATTGCATAAAATAGAGGTCACATGTTAAGGAATCAACCGCCAACATTGTTGATTTGTGATTGTGATATCACGTATTGCGGATTGAAGGTGGATAGGTGTTTACGAAGCATACCCAACAGTAATCCCAGTTGTAATTGTGACAGGGTTCCAGACCCGATGTGTTATCCATTTTGATTTATAATCCTAGCGGGTCCCTATTATCGTAGAGCGGAAGTTTGGGTTGATATGCTGATGGTTTAAGCACCGTTTGCGATTGTGATGGGGTTGTTGAATGTGATGATTTTATATGTTGTGTTTTATAGACTAGTGGGTCCATTATATCGCAGAGCACTTCAAGCATGGTTCGGTTTATTCATCGATTGGGAACGTTGATGAAGAACCGCCGACAGTGAATACTGTTAGCTTCAACACAGTTAAGGGAGTTTCACCATATTTGAAATGGTTGTTGCCATGTCTTATTCAGGGTCAAGAATCTCTAATGGAGAAATGATTGCCTACTAAACTTAGACGTTTGTTTGGAACTGCCTGGGTTTTGAGGGATTTTTAGCCAACTTATTTAAAGGACCATTTGTGTCGGAAGAAGAGGAAGGATTGCCCCATATTTTAGAACATTGTATGCAACAGTAGACCTTGACTCTGGTAGCAGGTTGAGACCTAACCTTCAGCAGTAGGGAGGTTCCGAGAAGGTGTAGAAGTCTTGATGATCCAAATTAGCTATTTTGATAAGCATTTTTGCATGATTTTTAGCCAGGAAGTCAATCGTACTTTTTGTTTCTAGAGTTGGGATCTCCATTTGCCAACTATCTTATAAATTGGAGATATAAGGATGTTTATGTAAAAATCTATTTGTACTTATCTCTTTCCATGCCATTTAATGAATGAAGGCCTCCCCACTGTTGAGTAGGGCCCGGAGATGTAGTCCAAATTGGATGGAATTTGTAATCAAATCTCTATGTCTTGATCACATGTGTGATTATGTCTCTTTCATATTCATTTTATATGCTTATGTTCCATGGTTTTTAAGTGCTCTATTATATGTAATTCTGATGCATCTATAAGCAAAAAAATCTTATATCAAGTGGTATCAGAGCAGGGCTTAGTTGATGCGAATTGCATAAGTACACTAACGAGAGATCAGCCTCAAAGGACATGCATCATGAAGAGGAGACTTGGCGGATGTTGAAGCTCATTGGGAAGAGAATCAGTCTTGTGGATGTTAAGAATTTCTAGTGTGAATGACCAAGTGTGCAACCATGGAGAATGATACAGAAATGCATGATACCTTCATGGGAATCTCCAAAATGGTGGACATCATGTATGAAGCATATGAGAAGCGAAGAGAGGAGACAGAGAGATCAGAGAGCAATGTGTCATCCACATCTTCTGGTGCTTATGCATTTTATTCCTTGCGTTCCCTGAATGAGGAGATTAAGTAGAGGCTTCAAGAGTATAATGTTGAATTAATAAGGCTAATGCGAGAAGACAAAGAGGAGAGGCAACGATTGCAACTTTAGTTACGAACCACTGAAGAGGCCCTGGAAGAGTTAAAGCACAACGATCAGAGTCTTCAAGAGGAGATTGCTATATTAAGGAGGCCTATACTAGAAGTGGAAGAGGAGAAACAGAGGCTGCTATGCTAGCTGCAAGCTAAGAATGAGGTGTTGGAAAAGCTACAGCGTGACCCCTATGAGGTAAAAAGTAATTCTTGGACTTCATGTATGTTTCCTAGTGATGATTTCATCATTTTTTAAAATCATACCACAGGAATCAGATCCAAACTCTTTAGGAGAATCGGGTATGAAGGGAAGGGCATCAACATTAATGGCCAAGGTATCATAAATCCCATCAAAGAAGAGGAATTACCCCACCAGGCAAGAGTTGGGCATGTCGAGAAGTAAGTTGGGGAATGTTCTAAAACAACCAGTGAACCACCAATGATAGATGATGAGAAGCCCTCATCTGTTCTTTCCAACTCGATAGTGGAGGTAAAACATGTTGATTTCCCTTCAGTTTCATATTCACATAGTATAAATTCTATTTGAAATGTGGAGATACCAATTACATGGACAAACATGAGACTCCTTACTAGGACGAGGTACAAGGAAGAGGAAGGACTTGGTGTTAAAATCCAAGGCTTAACTCATCCATTGGAGGTTTAGAAAAGACCTTGATTCATAAGGTTGGGGTGCACTAAAGGACAGTGCTCAACGATGTCAGAAGCTCTCACGACATTGTTGAAAGCATCAAAGAAAGAGGATGATGGGAACACATCACCATCAACCTATGGCAGTTAGCATTGCAGAGAAAGAGCTAAGTTAAGCTCTTGTTCCCATGGTCATACCAGAGACCAACAAGAAAGGTATATCTAGTCTCGGTATTGTAATATTCATTTTGATTACAACCATATTGTTAATAATGAACGAAAATCATGGCATAATTTAAGAACATGCAGTTTTTGTGGATTGCATAACCATGTGTTTGCTGAGTGCTAGAAAAGAATAATAGCACAAAAAATGGTGAGGCATGAAAGACCCTCTCAACAACAGGAAAAGAAGAAGATAAAGTAGATATGGAGGAAGTAGGCTTATTGTATTCATTACGATGGAGGTGGTCATCAAAGAGCCACATGTTGGAGGCTCCATCTAGAGTAGCATCGCAAGGACAAAGTATTTGTGCATGAACCAAGTCAAACAATAGTTCAACTAGAAAATGTGCCGCAGGGAGATGATCCATTCACTTTGAAGGTGAAAGATGGTTTTCCTAGGTATGGCAGAATGTCATGGACTTGTTTTTAAATCGTGTGTTGCAAGTTTAAACTATAAAAGTGATGATGTGTTTTCCATCACTTGTTGCAGCAACAATGGTTTTAGCCTTATTTTCTGTTGCAATTAAACTGTGAAAGTGATGATGTGTTTCCATCACTTGTTGAAGCAACCATAGTGTCATGACCTTATTTTTGTAAATCATGTGTTGCAGTGATAATGTGTTTTCCATCACTTGTTGAAGGAACAATTATGTTTGGCCTTGTATTGATAGTTGGAGTATTGTTTCTATTTTTGTGTAAACTTGACCACATAGTATGTGTTATAAACTCATGGGAGTTATGGGATGCTTGGCTCATTCTTTGGTCACATAGAGAAATAGGTAATTTGCAAGAGATTGTACTACAAGTTTGCAGGGGATGCACGGGTGGACTAATCTCTTATGGCTCTGAAGGGCAAAGGTGAAGGAGAAGAAAGGATGACATGTTCGGAAACTTATAGTGTAGACAAAGTATAGAGCAATTGCAAATTATTTAATGCTTTTGGAGGACTATAAGCTTCTCTTAGTGAGGAGGACTGATCCTGGAGGATCCTAGAGGACTGATCCAGGTGGATCTTCAGAAATTTCTAGTGGCACCGTAAAAGGCTAAAAAATAAAAGTGGTGGAATTTGGATAAACTTAGCATCGGATTGATGTGCTAGTCATTGTGATTCCAACGGTGTGAACGAAACTCAAATCTAAGTTCACATGAATAAGTTAGAGTGAGTCAAAGTTCAAGTTTAACTTGTCTAGGTAGTAGGAGGAGTTGACATGGCAAAAATTTTAGCTAATGGGGAAGTGCCAAGTGGCAGACTACCATTGGTCCCATATATCGCATATCACATAAAATAGAGGTCGCGGGTTAAGGAATCAACCCCCAACATTACCGATTTGCAATTTCAATATCACATATCGCGGATCGGAGGTGGACATGTGATTATGAATCGACCCTTGAGATAACCTAGTTTTGATGTGATGTATCGCATATTGCAATCACAAAGGGGCTAGTGTTTATGAAGCATCACCAGAAAAATCCCAATTGTGATTCCGACAAGGTTCCAGACCCGATTTATTATCCATTGTGATTTATAATCCCAGCAAGTCCATGTTATCATAGAGTGCAAGTTTGGGCAAATACGTTGATGGTTTAAGCGCCTCTTTCAATTGCGATGGGGTTTCAGGATGTGATGTTTTTATATGTTGTGCTTTATAGCTTCGTGGGTACACTATATCGTAGAGCGCTTGAAGCATGGGATGGTTTCTTCACCGATTGGGAACACCGATGAATAACTCCCGATAGTGAAGACCATCGGTTTCAACGTGCAGTTAAGGTAGTTTTGCCATATTTGAAAGGGTTGTTTCCATGTCTTATTTAGGCCCATGAATATTTGTTTGAAAAACACCCAGCTGTTAAACTTTGATGTTTGTCTAGAACTGCCTAGGTTTTGAGGGATTTTATGCTAGCTTATTTAAAGGACCATTTGTGTCAAAACAAGAGGGAGGACTAGCCAATAATTCAGAACATGGTACACAACAACAGACCCTGACCTTGGTAGTAGGCTTAAACATCACCTTGAGTAGTAGGGAGGTTTTGAGAAGGTGTAGAAGACCCGATTATCGAAATTGGGTGTTTGGATAGGCATTTTTGCATGATTTTTTACCAGGAAGTGAGTGGTATTTTCTCTTTCTAGAGTTGGGCTTTCCATTTTCCAGATATCTTCTAGATTGGAGGTATAAGTATGTTTATGTAAAAATCTTCTTGTACTTCTCTCTTTCCATTCCATTTAATGAATTAAGGCCCCTCCACTATTGAGCAGGGCCCACTGATGTAGTCCAAATTGGACGAACTCCGTAATAAAATCCCTGTGTCTTGATATCATTTCTAATTATGTCTCTTTTATCTTCATTTTATATGCTTATGTTCCATGGTTTTTAAGAGATATTCTATATCTAATTCTAATGCATCTATAAGCAAAAAAATCCTGGATCACTATTACATTGTCAAGATAGGCCACTACTCTTCGCCCAATCATTTCATGGAAAGTGATGTACATAGAACGTTGAAATGTTACACCATAATTGATTAGCCCAAATTGCATTCACCTAAATGGAAACATTCCCCACTTTGTTTGGAACATGGTTTCCAGAGTATTAGGATTTGCGACTAGAGCTTGGTAGTAACCGAAATAACCATCTAACAAAGAAAACATTTCAGACCCTAATATTGTTTGCAATATTGTTACATGGATGACAAGAGGTAGTTGTCCTTGTCTGAGGCATGGTTGAGATTTCAGAAATCTACACCTAGGTAGAATTCCCTGACTTCTTTCTCACATGGACCAAATTTGATACCCACATTGAGTGCCGCACTCTATATATGATCTAGGCATTCCAACAGTTTTCTCAACTCTTTCTAAATAAGAGGATCAAGCATTGGATGTACATTCCTTAAATTATGTTGGAATGGCCTGGCCCCTTCCTTTATTGGTATCCAATTTTGGATGATTCACGTTGCATATGTTTTAAGCCATATGTATGTCCACGCGAAGAAATATTGGTATTGCTTGAATAAGAAGATAAATGATTGCATCTATTGTGGTGTACAACAATTAACGAGATTGACATACTTCAGATCTTTTTCTATTCCCAACTTAATTTGCTCATGCAACAATGTAGAAATGTGGGTCTTAGCACTGAAAGGTCCCCGAAAGTGATTTTGCAGGTCATATAACTTTTCATATGATACCACACCCTTGGGGATGAGATTGCACTGGTTGCATCTTGCAATTCCTTTTCATGGTCATTTTGATTGATCACTCCGTCTTTGAATGCATCAACATTCGCCATGAAGCACAATATATGCTAGTCATCATAAAAAACACATAAATTAGTGATATTTTCGCGGATGGAAGGCTTATAAATAATTTCAGCAGAAAAATCATCCCTCAATGGTGACAACCTGGTAGCAACATTTGCTAATGCATCCGTAGCTTTGTTACCCATTCTTGCAACAAAAATAATATTGAAATCTTGGAAATGTGAAATCAAATTCCATACCTCTTGTTGATAACTTCTAATATGAGGTGACACACAATGTATGGTATTACATACCTATTGCACCACAATTTCTGAGACACCTACTGTTTTCAAGATGGCAACGTTGAGGTCAATGGCTCTTTGTAATTCCAAGATGAGTGCTTCATACTCTATAGTGTTGTTTGTGCACTCAAATTCCAAGCATCTAGAGATCAAATGTTTTCTCTCCAGCAGGTCTTTTAAAACAAAATCAGTTCTAGAGCCCTCTTATGTTTTGGAACCATCGAAGTACAAAGTCAACATAGCATATGTACAAGGACTGGGAACTACACTAGTACTACTACTACAACTACTAATTGTAAAAAGGTCATTATCACTAGTTGGAATATGAGGGATCTCTAACTGTGTATCTGGTGGAACTAGGGATGGCTTTCCAAGATAACACCCTAGTTTGGTTTCAAGGAAGCAATTGCTGAAAATTAATTTTGTGAAAGCCATTGGTTCATTATGTCCCTCCAAGGGAGTGACGATGTGTTTAATATATCTTCCTGATTCCACCCATATCTGATTATTTCCACCCTTATATAGAAGCCATAGATGTGACCAATCCATGGAAAAGTACCCTTGTAGCTTGCTAGACGAGTCTCTGCTAAAAAACATTCTATATGATTCCAGAATGTCCATAATCACTATGTTGATACATTGGTGGACCCATCCGTCGAATGATAAACAAATGATGACATCTTTGAGTTCACCAATCATATTGTCATGAGTTATGTCCACCAAAATAACCGTGCATCTATTTTTTCCCATTTTTCATTGATTTTCTTAGCAAGAGATAATGGCATTACATTCACCAATGTACTAGAATCAACCACGCAATTGTGTTCATTGAAATTAAATATTTTGAAAGTTAACAAGAAAGGTGGGTGGCGAGTATTCACATCCATCGTTAAAGTGTTAAGTACATATTCAAGAGAACTAGAAGACTTACTATATCCCTTGTCTGAAGAGGTAGCATTACCTGTGGAGGTCTGCCCAAGTCCCCATAAGAGTATGTCCCTTTGGCTTGTGATCTTTATTAATTAAAACATTGAAATGTTCACACGAACCTTCTTCATATCATCAACTATGTTGCAGTCCAAAACGGGAAGAATGATCAAAGTGTTTGGGGTTGTAACTTGGTTTGTAGCTTCCAGAGTGATGACTCTGTCCTTACTGCTTATGGAATAAATTTTCATTGAGACTGATCTCCAATACTTTATTTGAGTGTCCTGCACTGAATTGACCGATGGGTTGATTTTTGTTAATAGATTTTCTTTAAATCTCTACTTTGGAAAATAAACTATAGTCGCTGTCCCTTGGTTTCTCAAGTTGTACTAGTTTGTTTGCTTTTGGGTTGGACTGTCAATCAGAGGTTTCTTATCGACAATACTCTTTTAGGATATGAGTATACAGTTGAACATGTTTACTACATACCCGCCACGTGGAGTTTCATCGGCTACACCAACTTCTTCCTTTTCTTATCCAGTCTCATTCCACTCTTCAGCCATTACCACAAAAACAAGATGCATAGAAAGCATGCTCATGGCTTGATTCCATTTGTTGAAAATAGAAACAAGAAATGGTAAAAGTAGAATCTAGAAATTCCAAATTTAGTTTGTCCTTGAACTAAAATTGTGAATTAAATTCGAATTTAGTCTCACCAGCTGCTTGGAAATAATTAATTAACTCATTATGGATTAATTAGTTGGAGAAATTCAAGTTAGAAGTCTTTCGAAAGTGATGCAAGAGTTATCCCTTAAATTAAGGAGATTATCACTTAATTAAGGAGATAAGATTGAGTTATATTTGAGTTGTAATTAGTTAGCTCAGTTTACTGAGTTAAGTCCAGTTAAATTAGTTCCAAACTATTTGAGGAACTAATTGGGAGTTATCAGTCAATTGATGCATGCATGCACTCAACTAGTGTACTCTAGATAACTAAAGATTCCCTCCTCAGTAACTCATGCATGTCTATTCTGAGAAAGACCCATTTGAGCTAAATGTCAAGGAAAATTTACTATCAGTTGCATGTGTTTTCCTATAAAGGAAACTCATGCATGTAGTCAAAGGAAAGGTCCCTTCAGGATTGCACAGTTCTGACAATGCGTTAGAGCAGTGTTACACTGGGTGAAAGAGATCATCCCAGAGGTAACTGCAAAAGGAAATAGGAGCTTGGATGGTAGAGGAGAAAGCTTGTGAGAAGCTTTGATTGCCTGTGAGCATCCAAGAGGATTCTACTGAGAGCTGGCTAGCTATGAGAGCTAAGGCTTTGTATAATTATGATGTATTTCCACCTTGTATGATAATACATATAGTGGGGTTTTTAACTGAGGCTTTCCCCTGAGTATTTTCTGTGTTTCATGTGCAATGATTCTTCTTCTTATGGTTATATGTGTTTAGCTCAATCTTGCTCAATATTTTAGCTTCTGCAAATTGATAGTAGAAGTGGGTTATAGTATTTTTCTTTGGTATATTGCGTTATCGGGTTAATCTATAGTCAGATTTTCTATATGGTCTTAGAGAGAGATTTGTAGAATTTCTATATGGTATCAGAGCTAGCTGATCTATAGAGAAATTTTGACATGGTATTGGAGCCATGTCTATTGGAGCCTAGTTTATCGGAGTTGTGAACAATATACAGAGAAGAGAATGTGAAGTTTGAAGTTTGGGCTTGAAGGTGCAAATCGAATTCTTATCATACTTCAAGGTTGGCCAATGGAATTCTATGGCTTGACAATCAAGTATGCCTTAGAAGGCAGCTCAAATTACATAGCATGGGAAGATCACATGGAGGTTGTATTACAAGACAACAACATGAAGGATTTGATTGATCAAGAAATCCAAAAGCCAACTTCAACTAATGTACAAGAGTTGGTTGAGTGGAAAAAGTGTGTGGCGAGGGCGAGACAGATCCTCCTTGAGGGAGTTCGAGACCATATTGTCTCGAGTCTCCATGGGAAAGATACTCCATATTCAATGTGGAAGACATTGAAGGACCTCTACCAGAACAGTAGCAAAAAGAGGAAATTGGCGCTCAAGGATAAGCTTCGAAGAATCAATATGGAGAACGACAATACTATTTCCACATAGCTGAAGAAGCTCACCACTTGTAGAGACAATCTTGGAAGTGTGGAAATAACTACTACCGATGCTGATATGGTGAGCCTCACTCTCCTTGGCCTTCCAAAGAGCTAGAATAGCTACCAGAACTTTGTGAATGGAAGGGAGAAATTGTTGGATTGGGAAGGACCGTGGCCAGATCTCATGCAGGAGGAGATCAGAAGGAGCACACGAGATGTTCTTTATCTATGGATGATGATGATGAAAATCTAGCCTTAGCACGTAAGGCAAGGAAAGGGAAGGGGAAGGCACCCCATTCTGAATTGAATTCTTCTAATGGAGTGAAGAAGGTTGACAAGTCTAAAGTGAGATGCTTTAATTATCATGAGATGGGACATTATGACACTAATTTCCCATCGAATAAGTCTAATAAGGGATCCTCGGATTCAAAAGGCGAGGCATTATCCTCTCAGTTTGAAATTGACTTTACCTTGATTGCATGCATGGTGTCATCGATGATGGGTTGTAGTTGGTATCTTGACAGTGGAGCCTCATTCCACATGACCGATGATAAAATTTTATTTAGTGCCTTAGAGGAGAAAGACCTCAAGATACGCATAGAGATGGGTCATGACAAAAGGTATAGTGTTTCAGGAGTGGGCACAATTGATTTTCAGAGGGAGCATGGAGCTCCTATCACCATGACAGATGTGAAGGATGTGCTTGGATTAAAGAAGAACTTGGTATCGGTCGCGATGTTGGAGGACAAAGGCTACAATGTTTTCTTTAGTAAAGGAAAGGCATTCCTTAGACATATCACCACGAGACAGATGAAACAGATCGGTTCTCGAGTTAAGAACCTGTATGCTCTTGAGGTTCAAGATGCATGCAAAGCCTTGAGGAGAAAGGAAGATGATAGAGACTTGATGGTTGAGAGGGATAGTAAATTACATCTAAACATGCAGTCCTAGAAGAAGTCTCAGAAAATTGTGGAGGAGCCACAATTGGAGAAGTGGGCAGAGGGATCACATGCAGCCATACCTCCAGGTGTGAGGTGGGGTGATGTGAAGTGAAAGTCTCAAGAAGGATGAAATTAGGTAGGGTCCATTGAGAGGTTTTATCTAATGGATCTACCTTGCTACAGGAGCCAAAAGTAAATAGTAGCGGGAGGAATCAGTGGAATTGATGGAGTCAGAGATCAAAGTGATAGAGGCTAGATCAGTTAGATACTAAAGAGCACAGAGAAGGATTGACAACAATGCAGAAAGGCAGAGTCAATAGAAGTGAAAAGTTTTTAGTTGACAAAGGCAATAGCAGTGAGAGACTTTGATTACAGATGCATCATACTGAGTCAAGTTGAATGTTTTTTTGTTTCTGGAGTTGCTAGAGCAACAACACTAGAGAGAATTGTTGCATGTGAACATTCCAAAGGTTCAGGATCAGGATCGAGATGAATTCCTTTCTTTTTGAGAGGGAGTGTTGAAAATAGCAACAAGAAATGATAAAAATAGAATCCAAAAATTTCAATTTTAATTTGTCCTTGAATTAAAATTATGAATTAAATTCGAATTTAGTCTCACCTCTTGCTTGGAAATAATTAATTAATTCATTATGGATTAATTAGTTGGAGAAATTCAAGTTAGAAGTCTTTTTGAAGTCATGCAAGAGTTATCCCTTGAATTAAGGAGATAAGATTGAGTTATATTTGAGTTGTAATTAGATAGCTTAGTTCACTGAGTTAAGTCTAGTTAAATTAGTTCCAAACTATTTGAGGAACTAATTGTGAGTTATCAGTCAGTTGATGCATGCATGCACTCAACCTGTGTACTTGAGATAACTAAATATTCCCTCATCCATAACTCATGCATGTCTATTCTGAGAAAGACCTAGTTGAGCTAAATGTCAAGGACAATGTACTATCAGTTGCATGTGTTTTCCTATAAAGGAAACTCATGCATGTAGTCAAAGGAAAGGTTCCCTAAGGATTCTAGAGTTCTGCCAGTGTGTTAGAGCAATTTGTGAGAGCAGTGTTACAATGGGTGAAGGAGATCATCCCAGAGGTAACTGCACAAGGAAATAGGAGATTGGAGGGAAGAGGAGAAGGCTTGTGAGAAGCTTTGATTTCCTGTGAGCATCCAGGAGGATTGTACTAAGAGCTTGCTAGTTGTGAAAGCTATGGCTTTGCATAATTCTGATGTATTTTGACCTTGTATGATAATACAGATAGTGGGGTTTTGAGCTGAGGCTTTCCCCTGAGTATTTTTTGTGTTTCATGTGCATTGATTCTTCTTCTTCTTGTTATATGTGTTCATATCGATCTTGCTCAAGCTTTTAGCTTCTGCAAATTTATAGTAGTAGGTTATAGTATTTTTCTTTGGTATATTGAATTATCGAGTTAATCTACAATTAGATTTTTTATATGGTCTGAGAGCAAGATTTGTAGAAATTTGCAGAAATTCTACATGGTATTAGAGCTAGCTGATCTATAGAGAAATTTCTACACTATTATGTGCATATTTTCTCTGAATGATGCTCTTTATGATACAAACAATATTGATATATGCCGAAGTGTTCGATGTTCAATACAACATTGAATCTCTATGCAAAATTTGTCGGTTGGTTGTTTCTACTCCAAAAATTTCCACTCCTTCTAAACATGTTGAATCTAGGAGGCTTGCTTCTCATGGTGGTCTTGCTTGACCTCTATTTGAGCTCTACCATCTCATTAGATAGATAATTGACAAGAAGAGTCAAGCTTTCTATATTAGATGATTCTTTATCTTTGACCCTGTTCATAGAGGCTTGGAACCTCTTACCCATGTCTTTGGAGTCTTTTGTTGGTTCATTGTTTGAGATGACTCCAATTTTGTGCAAGTCCTTCTAAAAAATGATAGCCTCTTCATAATTTTAAGTTAGTGTTTGTTTCACAATTTACTTCACAAACTACACAATGCTTGCTAGAAAGGTAGAAGTGAAGTAATATATTGTGATGGGGTCATGAGATTTCGTGCTTTTTGAAAATTTGTTCAACATGCGATTGAACCTCTAATTGAAATATTTCACTTTTTCCTTTTGCTCCATCTTAAGATTACCCAGATCTTTCAGTAACATGGCGAGGGTCTTATTATTAGAAAATTTTTCAAGGAAGATCTTCTTAAAACCCCTCCAATTCTAAATTGAGTTCGAAGGAAGGCTACAATACCATACAACTACTCTACCATCCAAGGCACCTACAAAAAGCATACATGAAACATCATCGTAACATACCTAAAGTGTTTGTAGATGTAGGTAAATGTTGTCCAGATGGTCTTCAACCTTTACTGTTTTCTCAAGTCATACATCCTTAAGAAATTCTATGAATGATTTTGCATCATGTGTAGAACACCCGGAAGTGCACATGGCCCATAAGTCATCTAGTCCATATTTTGGCCCACCATGTCTCCCTCATTTTCTTCCTATTCTTTGTCATAATTTGATGGCTCTTCTTCATATTCCTCTTCTTCACCTGACTCGCAGAAAGTTATGTCTTAGAGTAAAATGTTTTTTCTGTGACCATCATGAAAGAGTGGAGGCTCTTCCTTCCTTTCCATAGAGTTTGCTAATCCTTAAAAAGTGGCAAGAACCACGTCTTGAAGAGTAGAAAATACTATCCTCGTGGGAGTGGTCTTCTTCTTCTTTGGAGAATATGGAAGACTGATTATTCTCGGGATCAATTAAAAACAACTTTTGAAAATTGGCGGGTTATAAGAAAGATGGCCTGAATCTGATCATATGGGATTTCACATTCAGGATTGGGATGAGAAGAGTCACCAACTTCAGAAGCACAAGTAGTGGAGTTGAAATGAACATTTCTATCTTGACCAAAATTTAGGATGATGGGCTTGGTGGGGTTATCAACCATACAATACTGGTTTACCTTCTTCTAGCTTCAGAAATGTTGATGGTGTTGGACATGCCAACAATTAGGGGAGCTCCCTAATGTGAGGTTCCAATTAGACCTCACACCATTTTGTGTAGGATTCCCATCATATATAAAGGCCTGATTGTGGAATTATTAAATATTTTCCTTGGCTCTAACTATCAGTAAGAGAGAGGGATGCAATGGTGTCTTTGAAAGAAAGGGGAGTGTGCCTGGTGAGTGTTCAGTTCCAACTTTTTCAAGGTAATAATACCACCCAAGAAGAGCCACACATGAACCAAAATGGTTCGTTTAACATCTAGCGGTATAGTCCACAATAGATGCAACAATCATTACAACCAATAAATTAAGAAACATTTGTCTAGTATCCTGCAGAATAGTCCACAAATATGGGACAACAATAACAACCATTACATAAAATATGTAATAAGATAAGCACTAAAATAACCAAAATAGTTCAACTAGCTTACCATATGTGAAACAAAATATGAAATAAAAATATCTGCAGAATAGTATTACAAACATTAATAGCCCATGCATGAAGAATGTGCTCACCTTGAAAGCTTCTATTATTTAAGTAAACTTTACAAGGCACATGTTTACAATCTACATCACTAGCCCCAATAGTGGAGCATTGGAGCCACTCCTTGCTCCTCAAAGAACTAGTCGTTCTCTCTAATGCCTTGTGGGAGGAGCCAAGGAGAAATGTCCTTTGCTCATACAATGAGGGAGTATATATAACCAAGGGTGACTATTTGACTACCCTCATAACTATTTGACTTCCTATGAATTTTCAAGTTACATGACTCTTTACATTCCATGTGTGTCCTTTGGACTGCCACTTTACAATAGATTTTGAATATAATATACATGATCCACAATAGTGATGTGGAATATGACCATTCATGACATGACATGACACTACTGACATGCACTGCTTGATGATGTGTGAATTTCAAGTCACTGTTGCTACTTAGTGCTAGATGTATTCTTGAAGATACTTTATCTACACTTTCGCAGGGCTTGGCCATGCAGAATCTTCAATGATCTTCAATCTTGGATAGTGGTTGCAAAGTTGTGTCCCTTCGCTTTCTCTTGATTGATCAACTTGTAAGTTTAGGTACAAGAGAGTCTTTAGGAATTCTCCCCTCCTTCTCCTTCTCAATCATATTTCCATGACATGATAGTGTACCTGTTCCTACAATTCACTCATGACGAGATGACATCAATATGAAAACTCCCTAGTCTAAGATGATGCATTCTGTTCCACGAACTAAGCTCGAAACAAGTGATACACTGGGAAGAGGGAATCAGTGACTGCACAGTCTACAATTTCAGCAGTCAGGACGAAGAGCTTTATATATGATATTTCACAATGTGAAGCTTAGGGAGGCTAGAAGGAAAATACTGCACAGTTGGTGGAGCAAGTAGAGTCAAGCTGAGGGAATGGAGACTACGAGAGCCAACTATGCAATTTTGGGAGTCAAGGGTGGTTGGAATTTTTTCATATTTGAATCACTTAGGGGATGAGATTGAGGCTTGAATATGTGAATTGTGTAGTTCAAGTGAGGCTGGAGGATATAATTGCGCAATTATGGGGGTCAAGGTATAGACTTGGGCACATGAACTATGCAGTGCAACAACCTTAGGATATGAGGACCGTGCATTGTGCATTATCAAGTAGCAAGTTCATAACTTAGAGGGATGAGACTGCACAGTGCGCATTTCAGTTGGGGCTCGGTGAAGCTAAGTTGCTTTGTGGGGAAGGTTTTCCGAAAATGTCTAAGTATGGGATGGGTGATGAATTGTGATGAACCTTAACTCTGATCATGTACTTAGCATAATTTGACAACACAACAACATAGATCATACAAAGACATGAACCAATAATTTTCCTCCATGTGAGTGCCTTACAACAAGTGCGACAATTATGATGGACTTTGGGATGACCATGATGACAGTTGTGTGACAGTGGTCAAGGCTTTGTGTATGGGTGCAACAAATGTTTACATAGTTAGAACAACTCATATACACAAATACAAACCTTCAAAACCACCATAATAGGCTTGCAAACATTACATGACATCCAAACATGCCAAAACATGATAGTTAACCCAACATGCAAAAGGCAAGAAAGCACTACAGGAAAACTCATGAGATAAGCTTCAATATTTGCAAGAATAATGTAAAAGTCCAAAGAAGGTTCTAAAATTGAGTGTAAGGAAAATTTTTGGAGGGAGTTGCAGTAGCTACAACATATTTCTATAATTTTTATATGTTACAGATATTTACACATGTTGAGATAAGATTATAGGTCATTCCACCCTATGGTCTACTCATACCCTAATACTCATACAACAAAACTTCAGTGGAACTAGTCTAAACTCCATTCCTTGGTGATTTTGTTTGTACATCAGAACATTTACAAGCTTGGGATTAATTTGTATGAATAAAAATGATCTATAACATTTACTCCCTAAGATTATAATACAATCTAACTTAACCCTTCCCTCTCATACTAGATTTCCATTGTGGCATGATCATCAAACTCTCTAGAAACCTAACCATCATGCATTGGGTCCTATCACATCAAGAGTTAGCTCTAATAAAGTGCCACTAGATCAAGACGCTCATTTGATTAGGGTTTCTTTTCAATGGATGGATATTGCTAGGGTTGGGAAGGACTCCCCACAACACTTCACACTCCATTTGTGCTCTTCAGCCTATCGTCGAGAGCTTTGTAACTACACTCAACCCTAAGTTGGTTTTCTTTTCACACCATGAATTTCATCGCAGTGAAGGTTCAGGTATTGCGACTACTAGTTATCTTTTATTATAATTGTGTTTTTCTTAGTTTTTGAAGAAAATCTTTATTTATGGCGAATTTTTACTTCCAGACTTGATTTCAAGAGATGAAAGACTCTGATTGGTCCTGTTGTTTGACAATAGTCATGAAGACAACACCCTCACTTCTTCTATCAAGGTACTAAGAGAAATTACTGTCAATTTTCATTTTACAATTTCTATTTATCGGTCTCTGGACTCCTTTTTTTCTTTGCTAAGGATGGCATTGGCTCGCTTAGTTTCATGGGAAATAACATGTATATGGTTACTTCAGCTTTTCCTCTTTATAATTTTCTTTTTGTTCGCTCGCACTACTTGTAATGTTTCCCATTGCGTTTAGTGTAGGTTAAGGTAGGGTTTGCTCCTTTACACAACAGTTCCTGACTTTGTTTATGATAGAGAAATTGTCAAATCATTTCAATTTGTTTCCTTGTTGAACATGTTTCCTTGTTGAACAATCGTGTTTTTATGTCAATACCTCCTATTTTTTTTCAAGATTGTATTTAGATTATTTGGGTCTTCCATCGTCCATGGAACCCTTATTCTCTTCGGTCTTTATGTCAAATTTTCGAACCCTAAAGGGCTCCTTTCTTATATTTCCAGACTTGGGGGCTTGTAATATTCTATGTTATCGAAACAACTAACCATAGCTCCTTTAATGTATATAAATACATATATAGTTGAATATACAATTTCAAGAGTAATTTTCCGTCTTATAATTGGTCTATAAATTAGCTATTTTTCCAATTCGGTTTTTGTTTCCATACTGAATATGTATCATTAAAATGCATTCTCCTGATTTTGTGTTGTGACCAAGATATGGAAATCAGTTTGTCAATTTTGTACTCTGGTCCAATATTATATTTCCAACGAGCTTACTATTTCAATTCCAGGTTTTGTCAATTTTCTACAATTTCTTATAGACAATAAAGTGTAGCCCTTTTTTTTGTGTGGGGTATAAAAAAAAATTGTGATAAGTAGTTACAATTATATTTATTATTGTAAAATCTTATTACATTCTTAGAATATTAGTGTGAATTGAATTATTGTTATAAATAGGGTCTTTCCATAGTTGATTTTTTATTATTGTTTATGATGTGGTTCTTTTCAATGGAATTATATTTATATAATTGGTACTTTAGTATGATTTTTGGTATTTGTTATTAATATTTTCAGTTTACAATCTATATTACTCGACCAATTTTAATAAAATCTATTCTTATATATATATTTTGAAACTGTAAATTCGATGGGTTCTTACTTTCAAACATATCTGTTTCTTTCCAGATAACTCATTTAGGGTTATGTATGATTCCAAGCTAGTTGACAACTATCGGCTCTAGCCTGAAACTATCATAGACCCATATTCTTACACTTACATAAAAAACAACATAACATGATTTTTCAATAGAATTTCTCCATAGATTATAAATTCTATAATCATTCAAATACAAACATAAAGTAATGCAGATAATCATAGAAAGAGAAAGTAATATAGATACTCAGTGTAGTTTCCCATTTCTGTTTTAACAAGTAATCCAGTCTGTCACAAAATTACAAATTGCACCCATTCTAAATAATTCGTTCTTTATTCAGAAAAATATAACTTAGTACAACTAGAAAATAATAAGGAAACAACATGCAACTAAAACAAATCAATAATACTTATATATCTTTCTTAAATATCTAAACCAGGCAAAAAATCCCCAAGGAAAAAGAGCGCTCCACCCAACAAGTGAATATGATATCCACCATAAGAACTCCCATCGATCCAGTTTCGCTTCTAGATAGTTTTCCAAATAGTGATCATGTTAGGTCTATCCAAGACTCTGCTTGACCCATTCCAGGTTTAGTCTGGAATTTCAACTGAACATCTAGGCTAGAGTTTGGGATTCCACTAGCCAACTGGCTCAAGATCCCTTACTTGGAAGCATCCTGCCTCCCTCAACATTTTCCTGGCTAAGGGTTACAAGCATACAACTTTATGCTCCTCTCTTTGGCTGTTGGGTTGTGTTATATTATTTCCATGAATAACCCACGTAGTTAACCGGGGGGTTAGAGGGGGGGCAGAGCCCCCCCTTCTTTGTACCGATTGCGCAGTGGGGCGGTTATGGTGAGGGGGGGAGCGGGGGGTAGTCCACCTTGTCTAGGGATTTGAGGGGGTTGGGTAGCCCCCCTCTACGAGGTCTAGGGCAGTGCCTCGGGAAATTTTTTTTTGGACCCTATATTAGGTTGGGTGAACCTACCTATGGTTTTCGGTCCATGGTTTTGGACACGATGGTTTTCAATCCATGGTATTAGATGCTTCAACATGTATAAATATGTATTATAAAATTGAAATGAATATAGTGAAAAATCAAGTTGGTAGTCCTAGATTTGGAATCCAAGGGAAAATCTCTATGTATTTGTGTTTTATGTGTTATTCACTCGCATTTTTTATTTTTTATGTTTTTTAGAATTTGTATGCAGGTAAATTATGTACAGGGTTAAAAACTACATTTGGTGTCAGAGCTGTTTTGGCTTCAAGGGGACGCCTTTGTTGTTGAGGGGTTTCACTCGGGCCTGTAGTAGACCCTATTCAGTGGGAGATCTGAAGGATCGATTCTAGTGGTGAAAGAAGATGGCGAGCAATCTAAAGATAGGGATCGATAAATTTAATGGTCCGAGTTTTGAGTTATGGAAACTCAAGATGGAGGATCTATTGGTGGATAAAGATTAGTGGATTATGGTAGATCCAGGTACTAAACCAACGGGAGTGTCCAATGAAGAATGGAAGAAGTTGGATCAGAAGGAAAAGAGCACAATATGATTTTGTGTCTCAGATTTAGTATTGCTAAATGTATCAGGGGAAGCTACGGTGAAGGCTTTGTGGGAAAAGTTAGGGACTTTGTACCAAACTAAGTCTTTGGTGAATAAACTGTTCCTACGGAAAAAGATGTATAACCTGAGGATGAAAGATGGAGACTTAGTGACAGAGGATCTAAATGCATTTAATACTATTATAAGTCAGCTATTATCTGTTGATATTAAAATTTCAGATGAAGATAAGTGCATCAATTTTTTGTATCTTCTACCAGATTTGTGGGATAGTCTGGTTATCACAATAGGTAGCAATGCAACTACCTTGTAGTTTGATGAAATAGTCTCATCCTTGCTGACGAAGGGGATGAGATAGAAAAATATGGAGAGCCGGAATGGTGATGCCTTGTTTGTACGAGGACAGTCCCAAAACATAAACAAAAATAAGTCATCGAGTGGGAGATCTAAATCTAGAGGGAGATCTAAATCTCCAGGAAAACATGTAAAGGTGGTATGCTAGAAATGAAAAAACGAAAGGCACTACAAAAGGGATTGTAAATCTAAAGCTCTTGACAAAGGCAAGGGATTTGATGATGCTTCTTCTGTAGAGTTGAAAACCACCTCAAATGAAGGTGGGGATGTGTACTTGGCTTCTTCAAGTACACATGTAGATCATGAGGCATGGTTGATTGACTCAGGTGCATCCTTTCACTTCAGTTCCCATAGAGAGTGGTTTTGTGAGTATGATAAATACGATGGTGGTGATGTCTTCTTAGGGGATGATAGGAAGGCTAGAATCATTGGTCGCATGAAAGTAAAGTTGAAGTTGCAAGGAGGAAGGGTTAGAACACTTTCGGGTGTTTTGCATATTCCCGCATTAGCCAGAAATTTGATTTTTGTAAGCAAGTTGGATGATGTAGGTGTAAAAATAGTGTTTGAGAAGGATACCTACAAGATGGTTCGAGGAGCACTGGTATTGATGTGGGGAGTTTGGGACTGGAACTCTGTACAAGCTGCACGGTAGCACTGTTGTTGATGGGTGCAACAGTTCTGTGGTTCTTGAAAGTGGAACAAAAAATCTAGTGGTCTCTGGAGAGAAGACAATGTTGTGGCATCAAAGGCTTGGACATATTGGAGATAAGAGCCTTTGAATACTTCATGGTAAAGGTATGGTAGAAGGTATGAGTAATACCTCTTTGGATTTTGATTTTTGTGAAAAATGTGTATATGGGAAGCAGAACCAAGTGAGTTTCCCATCTAGTGGTAAAAGCGCAAAACATATTTTAGAGCTTGTGCAAAGTGATGTGTTTGGCCCTATGAAGGTTCCATCACTAGGTAAGTCTGTGTACTATGTATCATTTATAGACGACTCCTCAAGGAATGCATGGATATATTTCCTTAAGAAGAAATCTAAAGTCTTTGACAGGTTTAAAGAATTTAAGGCTCTAATGGAAAACCAGACATAGAAGAAGATAAAGGTGTTGAGGACAGATAATGGAGGAGATTTTTGCAGTAAGGAATTTGAAGAATTCTGTAAGAAGTGTGGTATAGCATGGAAAAAGACTACTCCATATACACCTCAACAAAATGAAGTTGCAGAAAGAATGAACAAGACGTCGATGGAAAGGGCAAGAAGCATGCTCAATGGTGTTGGGTTAGGATAGGAATTTTAGGCATAGGTGGTGGAAACAACATGTTACCTGGTCAACAGATCATGTTCATCAGCGTTGGAGGATAAGACTCCACAAGAGGTATGGATTAGTAAGAAATCCTCTCTTTCACATCTGAGGGTATTTGGATGTGATGCATATGTACATTTTCCAAAGGAGAAACAAACCAAGTTGGATAGTAAATCTAAAAAGTGCATCTTTATTGGGTATAAGGATGGTTTAAAGGGTTATAAGCTTTGAAACCCAGCAACAAGAAAGGTTGTGTACAACCAAGATGTGGTGTTCAGAGAGGTGAAATATGTTATTAAACATGAAGTCCATCCAAAGGAACCTAAGAAGGTAGAGTTTGAATTAAAGGAGGAAGAATTAGACTCTACAACATAGGAGGAATCAGAAGATGAAGAGTCATAAACTCTGATTGTAAGAAGATCAGTTCGAGAAAGAAGGCAACCAGAAAGGTATAGTCCATCTTCTTTCTGTTCAAATTTTTCTTTTTCTATTACTGATGATGATCCCAGAACTTTGAAGGAAGTAGTATATTCAGAGGATGGAAAACCCTGGAAAGAGGCCATCGTTGATGAAATGGCATCTTTGCACAAAAATGAGGCTTGGGATCTAGTGGAGTTGTCGGCTGGAAGGAAAACCATTGGCAACAAATGGGTGTTCAAGAAGAAGACAAATGTAGAAGGAAAGGTGGAGAAAGACAAAGCTTGGTTCATAGCAAAAGCTTATTCCTAGGTGCCGGGAATTGATTTTGGTGATATTTTTTCTCCTGTTGCCAAGGTAACTTCTATTAGATTACTTTTATTTGTTGCTGTTGCTTTTGATTTTGAGGTAGAACAAATGGATGTGAAGACAATATTTCTTCATGGGGATTTGGAAGAGGAAATCTACATGAAACAACCTGAAGGCTTTGCGGTGAAGGGTAAGAAAGAACTGGTATGCAAGTTAAATAAGTCTTTGTATGGGTTAAAACAGTCACCAAGGATGTGGTATCAGAAATTGATACATTTATACGGGGACTTGGCTTCACTAGAAGTAAAGTAGATCACTGTGTGTATTTTAAATTAATTGGTGACCGTGTTATTTATCTGGTCTTGTATGTGGATGATATGTTGTTGGTTGGGAATGACAGAAATGATCCAGGATTTGAAGACCCAATTGTCCTCCAAATTAGACATGAAAGATCTTGGTGCTGCAAACTATATTTTGGGCATGGAAATTAAAAGAGATCGGGCAAAGAGGAAGCTCTGGTTAAACTAGAGGAAGTTTGTCGAGACAATACTACAGAGGTTTAATATGCATGATAGTAAACCAGTGAAGGTTCCAATTCCTGTAGGTGTAAATCTGTCTACTGAATAGTGTCCCAACGCACAAGAAGAAGAAGAGGATATGTCCCGTGTTCCATATGCAAGTGCAGTCAGTATCCTGATGTATGCAATGGTCTATACTAGATCAAACATTGCACATGCAGTGGGAGTATTGAGCAGGTCTATGTAAAAACCAAGGAAGGAGCATTGGACAGTAGTGAAGCAAGTTTTCAAGTCTTTTCGTGGGTATGTGTTTAACCTATTTAGAGGTGCAATCAGTTGAATGAGTAAGAAACAATATGTAGTGGCACTATCAACTACGGAGGCAGAATATATGGTAGCCACTCATGCAAGCAAGGAAGCAATTTGGTTGTAGAGATTGTGTTCAAGTATGGGGTTAGTACAGGGAGCTATAAAGATAGACTGTGACAGCGAAAGTGAGATTTTCTTGGCAAAGAACCCTGTTTATCATTCAAAGAAAAGGCACATTGATGTTCAGTATCACTTTGTGAGGGATATGATAGAAGACAAAAAGGTGTTATTGGTAAAGGTGGACACTTTCAAGAATACTGCAAATGCATTGACAAAATTTGTGAGCTCTGAGAAGTTCTCCAAGTGTAGAGAAACAATGGGCATTTCAAGGCTAGAAAAATGACTAAGCTCTCTTGTGGCCCCCTTTGGAAAGAAAACAACAAGTTGGAGAATGTTGGGTTGTCTTATATTCTTTCGACAACTAACCCACATAGTTAACTGAGGGGTTAGATGGGGGGTAAAGCCCATCCTTTGTTGTGTTGATTGTGTAGCGGGGGGGTCATAGGGGGGTTTGAGGGGGGCGGGTTGC
Source organism: Pinus taeda (assembly GCA_000404065.3). Lineage (NCBI taxonomy): Eukaryota > Viridiplantae > Streptophyta > Pinopsida > Pinales > Pinaceae > Pinus > Pinus taeda. Next base: position 76,407 of record APFE030593715.1, on the reverse strand, counting down.
CCCCCTCTATGGGGTCCAGGGTAGTGCCTCGGGAAATTTTTTTTTGGACCCTATATTAGGTTGGTGAACCTACCTATGGTTTTCAGTCCATAGTTTTGGACATGATGGTTTTCGGTCCATCGTATTGGATGATTCGGCAAGTATAAATGTGTATTGTAAATCTCTGTGTATATGTGTTTTATGTGTTATTCTCTCGAATTGTTTATTTTCTATGTTTTTTAGAATTCTTATGCAGGTAATTTTTATACGGGGTTAAAACATACATGGACCTCCTCCAACTAGGTAGCAAGTTCACAAGGTTACTTCATGTCTTCTTCCCCCTCACCCTCTTGGATCCCTTTTCCCAACGAATATTAGTTATCTATAGGGATATGAATAATTGTCTTCTAGCTTCTTGATAAGTGAAACTCTCATTTAACACTTCATCCTGTAATTTTATGGCTAACCATAAACAATATTTATTAATTAAATTTGTAAACATAAGCATTTATGTTTATCACTTATTCATAACGATACCTTCAACATGCCCCACCATTTCCCAAGTAACTTATCAAATGTAAATTAAAATATTTACAAGTCACTCAGGTGTATTACATCTTGGCCCAATCGAGAAAACCATCATCCTCAGTGTTTCCTGGCCCTCTAAATAGGTTGGAATATGCCTCGTGCATAATATCCACATCCTCCTAGGTAACCTATTCATGGATGAAGTGCTTACACTACACTTTAACTTGGGTGGTTGCTTGATTTTGTAGCATAATGTTTTCTTTAATCAAGAATGCACAAAGGTTTGAGCAAAAATACTCCATCTGGTTCAGCCTACATCCACAATCATTACGGTTGTCATTAGTTTCCATCAATCTTTATTTAAGAATGTATATATATCATTTCAAACATTATTAAAAGCACCATCAATTATTATTTATGTACGCAACAAGGGTCATCAACATGCATCACAACCCAAAAAGGGTTAGCAACTTGCACTCAATAAGGGTTAACAACATCATTGTAAACTCATTAACAATAGTAGTAAATCCTTTTTACTTACCCAATGGCTATGTTAGTTGACAAGGACCTCCCCATGTGGTCCCATTGTAAATTTCGTACCATGGAAGTACCAATTATATTTGCACTACTTACATATTAATAATAATATTTCAGAAACCATTTGTTGTTTTTGTCTTTTGTGATAGATTGCAGCTAGTGTATTTCCATAGTTGGTAGAATTCTTATACTTCCATTTTAATTTGAAATGTTACATATGCATTAGTCGTGCATGAGTAAATTTTAGCATAACTTCATTTTCTTGCCTTGTTCAAGGAAGCTACATTGTTGTCTTTCGTCCTAGTAAACTTATTTATGCCCATCTTGGGCTACTTTGTCATTTTCTTTTAATGCAAAACCAAGATTCCACTTTACAACATTCCTCAATTTTTGCCCTTTTCATCCTACATTACAGGTTGTTGATGAATTTATACACAATTTTACTTCTATGTACAGTCATGAAATTTCTCCCTTTTGCATTAATAAGTGTATTGATTGTCTCACACTCACTATGTTACTATAGGATAGTTGTTTTATTATATATTATTTTACATCATGTTATCAAATTCTTTCAACATCAAGTTATTTTAACACATTTAAGATGTAAGGTCTTGTGAATGTTATTAAATAGTAATTTTATCCCACAGAGAATAACTAAATATCTTATTATGCCACTCCTATCATACTTGTTAACACCAACTCCTCTTTTTAAGTTCAAGGAATATTTCATACCTTTTCCCCATGATGGCTTGCAAAAAATGATACATTATTTAGGCACCATCATAATTTCATAATATCAAATATGCCACGATAACTTACCTCTTCTAGAATAGATATTATCTTTGTCCATGTTCAAGTGGACCCAATCATGTCCATGTTAATTATCCGCCGATTGTTTCATGTAGAAGTATTGATGACGGTTTTATAATACACTTGTTTTTCTTTATTTTATTCGTGTCCTTTTAATATTTCTCGAATAGGCCATCGAGGATAAAAGAAGAAGGTAATATTAAAGAAAACCACTATGACAATTAAAGGGCACAACCTAGAGTAGTACGAGCATACTTAAAATAAAAAAAATAATAATAGGAAATTTACATCACAAATCTTGCAACAATACTTCTTTGACATGCCTTACCCATGAGTTTCTCATAACTCTCTTCTTGGGTTTAAATTCATTTCCATTCTACAAATCATTCATTAAGGTGTCTAGGGTTACATGTGCCCCATCTATGGGGCCTTTCCCCTTAACATCTTTCATGCATGTCAGTTTCCTCAACACATCATGTTAGTGTGGTTTTCCAGTGAGGCTTCACTGGGGGAGCAATATGATATCATGTGCATTCATATTGGGTGATATATACTAAGGAAACATTGAAATAATATATTGAGCATATAATAGGGGGTAAAAGGTTTTTTTATGTTGGCAAGTATAAAAAATGGAGCTCAATGTTAATGAAAAAATATAAATGGGTATTAAAAATGCTAATGAAACAATGGATACATATAATATCTAGTGAAATTAAGGGTTTTGGGTTCGTATTGGTAGGGGGTTAAATAATATGATTTTTAAAGGTATTTTCCAATATGTAGTCAAATTAAGGGTATCGTTTGGTGTGCCATGAACGTGTGTTATATGTCAGAGGTTCATGGAGTGAAACTCCCATGTTTTTGTCTTGACATATTGATTTTATAGGCATATGTTCATTCTAATCAATCATTTGACCAAACTTTGTTTTTTTCTATAAAACTCATTTTGAAGTCCCTTAAGGTACTTATTTGGGGTAACATTGACTAGTGGTATGCTAACATTTCCATGTCAATAGGCACAGGTAACACGTCTGCCAATAGGCTTCCAACATTCTTTTATCACAACCTTAAATTTTTCTTAAAAGTGTATGCCACATTTCCTTAGTTACCTTACTCGGTTATCTGCATATTTCTAATCACATCTTTTTTTTACCTATATTCCCCATCAATCCTTTAATTCACATCAAGACAAAAGAATCCTCAGATTATTTTATATATGAATCCATTGTTGTGTGTATCTTATCTCTCTCTCACGTGCGCGCACGGACACACACATATAGTTTCCTATGTTGTCCTTTTTCAGCTTATGTATTTTCCAAAACTTTAAAGAAAGAGCATCAGACCAACAATGACTAGGTTAAGAGTTTTCTCTTGTAGTTTATGGCTATATAATGTGTCCTTCCTATATATATATAATTTAATTTTTTCTGTAGTTTTGCTGGATTTCTCATGGAATCTAGCCTACATATATTCCTATTTATCATGTTGTACCAAATCAAATCAAATATTTAGATATAGAAATTAGAATTAACAATAATTTCAATCAATAAAAATTTTATTGTCATCTTGATCTCGATCAGACATAACCTTCCCAATCATGAGGTGGTTATCCAATTAACAATTTAGCAAATTATTCCTCAGCACGAGTCTGTAACTCAAAAATGTTGAGCCCCCTACGTCAATCAAGTATAGCGAATTCAAAATTTGTCTAGATTCATTTTCTATATTAGGGAAGTCATTTAATTTCCTTTTGATTATATTTCCATATTCTTGAAAATGACTCTAATATTTCTGACATTATACTTACTAAATTTGGTGTAAATTTGATCTCTTTTTAAATACATGCAACATTATTCTGAAGTGCTTCTATATTTATTTAGTATCTTAAAATAACCAATAAACTATTATCATGTAACTTTCTACTTAAATGCTCAAATATGTTGCTCAATTCGCTATTCCGAGACTAATCTCCTTCCATCACAAGTTATTATGATAATTTGTCACAAATTATCCCCATTTTGTTTGTTTTTAAAAAAGTAACAATTCTCAATTACTTGAATTTTGCAAACATCCATTCTGGTGGTTTATACACTTATTCTACTATTGTAACATGTCTTTTTATGGTTCCCTTCACGAAGAGACTTTTTAGTGAGAAAGTTCATTAATTGCCTTACCAATTTGTTTTCATCAGTCATAAAATTTGTACCAACAAGTTATTACTACATTCAACTTATTCATAACTAAGTTATAATGTTGACATATAGTTTTTTATCTTTGATTTTAATCATTGTCAATGTCTGTAATATCATTTGCTAATCCTCAATTTGGTGCAAATGATTCTGACCATTCCCACCAATCGCCCAAAATAACTCCAATTGACTCATATTTACACATATATTTTGCAATCATTAGCGTTCTATATTCCCATTTAACTCTAAAAAAAGTTATCATTAGATATGTTCAGACAACTTCTCAGGTATACTAATACACCATATATTTGGTTTTATACATTACAGGATTCTCAATCCCCTTTATTCCCCTTTCTAATATATATATATATATATATATAATATCTTAAAGAATACAATGCACTTATTATTGTGAGTGTTTCACCATGTTGCTATAGTATATTTCCTTTTTTGACTTGCTTCCAATACACAAGTAAGATAATTCTTGTGTTAGGATTTGAAAAATTATTTTTACCACCAAGTATTCCCTTCATTCACTTTTTTAGCTAGATTCTTGGTGAACATCCAATATATGTGCAAGGAGGTAGTTTATACTAATCAATTGATTACTTTCCAACTATATATAGTGTAAAAATTAAATATTACTTACTTTGGCACCAATAGTAACTTTTTCCTTTCTTCATACATGTTTTCTTTCCCAACACTCTATACTAGATGTTCAATATAATACATTTTTGTGAATATTGAACTTATAGATTATGTATCTAAATAATATTTTGTACAAATTAGAAAATGGTCTTGCAACTAGTAATAGGTAATCATCATATAGATAAATTTATACTTTTCAAGGTGATTCCATATACAAGATCCCACCTTCTCTCTTAACTTGCCCATCTTCTATTTTATAATTGTTCAATAGTATGGGACTTGATACTTTACTTCATTTACACATGTATATGTCTCCTATTTTCTCTACTCATATACATCCCTATTGTTACAAATCATAAACTTCTCCCTATTCTCTATCACATAGTCATGGGATATGATTTACTAATTAACATGTGTTACTACTTAAGTCATCCAAACAATTGTTTTCTCTTATAGGTGCCTAACATATCAGTTCCTATAGGTAAGGGCACCCTAACAATAATTCAATCAATATTTTGATAACTTATCTTACATAGTGGAATAAATTTTAATCTACTCATGACAAGACTTTTGACTTCTCATTGCCTTGGATTTATAACATACAATTTATTTTGTTTCTCATTTATTGTTCATTGCCAACTCTTTATTGGTGATTTATGCCCTGAATTCTACACCTTTTAAAACAACATAGTAGATATGGACCGAGGTTCTTCACCTAGATGCACCCATATCCCATGATTTGACTAGGTAAGGGTGCAAAATTTTGTCTTATAGGTGGGGTTGTCATATTTCCAATTCTTCTTTTGTATGGAACACAACACAATTTACTACTATTTTCCCTTAAACAAGCCACAATGTTGGACTCTTTAGCTCTCGTACCACTCATAACATGTCTCCTATCATACAATTTATATATAATATATATATAATATATATATATATATAATATATAATTTACTATCAAACACAATTACATATGCAAGGTTGAGTCAATATGTTTATGGTTAACTTTGTTACTTGATTTATCTAATGTTTATATCTTACATATATTTACACATTGAGATAAGAATATAGGCCGCTCCACACTATGGTCCGCTCATACCTTAATACTCATACAACAAAACTTACGTGAAACTAGTCTAAACTTCAGTCCTTAGTGATTTTGTTGGTACATCAGAACATTTACAACCTTGGTATTAATTTGTATGATTAAACATGGCCTATAACCTTTACTCCTCGAAATTTTCTTTTTGTTTTCTAGCACTAGTTGTAATGTTTTCTATTAGGTTTAGTGTAGGTTACGTTAGGGTTTTCTCCTGGATGCAACAATTCTTGGCTCTGTTGGATAAGCAATTGCCGACTCATTTCAATTTGTTTCCTTCTTGAACAACCAGGTTCTTATGTCTATATATCTCATTTTATTTTTAGGATTCTGTTAGGATTATTCGGATCTTCCGTCATTCGATGGAACTCTTATTCTCTTTTGTCTTCATGTCAAAATTTTTAACCCTAAGGGGGTTCTTTATTATATTTCCATACTTGGGGAGTTGTAATATTACATGTTATCGACATGACTTGATGTAACAATTTTAATGTGTATAAATACATATACAATAGATAATTTGAAGAGTGTTTGTCCTTCTTATAATTGTTCTATAAATCTATTGTTTTTGCAATTCGGTTTTTGTTTCCATACTAAGTGTGTATCGTTAAAATTCATTCTCGTATTTTCACGCTGCAACCAGAATTATGGAAATCAATTTTTCAATTCTAGCGAGCTTAATGTTTCAATTCTATTTTTTATTTTATTTTTTATCGATTTTCGATAAATTATACCAAACAACAAACTGTATCCCTTTTTCTTTTGTATAAAAAGTTTAACTCCCTTTCTGCAATTTGTGATAAGTGGTTCCAGTTATATTTCTTAATGTAAAATCTTGTTCCACTCTTAGAATATTAGTGCGCATCGACATATTGTAAAATCTTGTTCCACAACTGATTTTCTATCATTATTTAGAACGTGGTTCTTTTCAATGGTAGTATACAACTAGCACTTTAGTATGTTTTTTTGTTTTTTTTTTGGTTAATATTCTTAGTTTAAGACCTATATTAATCGGCTAGCTTTGATAAAATCTATAGGAAATTTAATGGATTCCTATCTTCGAACCTATGCCTTCTTTTCCACATAAGTAATTTAGGGTTTTGGACTATTCCAAGTTAGGAGGACCACTATCTTCTTTGGCCTGAAATTAGCTCAGGTCCACATACTTACACGTACATAGAAACAACATGATATGTTTTTTTAATAAAAATATATAGTGTTTGGTGAAAATGTGAAGTTGGGTTACACTTTTGGCCTTTTTTAGTAAAAAATATCATTTTTAGAATTTTTCAACTTTCAGTAAGCAAAAGTAATTAGTATTTAGAATTTCACTTTATAGTAAGAAGAAACTTGTCAAAAATTTTGTCAGCTTTATATTGTTTAATTTTTAGAATTTCTTTATTTACATTTCATATGTCAATTTAGCAATTGTTTGACTATGTGTTCTTTAAAAATAAAGGTATTGATAAAAAGTCATGCTTTTTGGCCCTAATGTATTCCTTGGTAGCCTTAGATTTCTGAAAAAAAAAGTGTTGCAACAATCTAGACATATTGTTCTTCAATATGGCTATATTTATGAACCAACAAATGCATATCATAATTACTAGAATTTTTTGAATTGAACCAATATGAAAAAACTATTTTGAAGATGTTTAACAAATCCCCATGTTTCTCATCATATTAGTTAAAAAATATAAATTATAAAAACTACACATCATATTAGTTAAAAAATATAAATTATAAAAACTACACATCAAAGAGGACGGGTCAAAGTAATGTATGATAAAATTTCCATATTTTTTTCCCATTGTGTTTTCAAAGATGCAAAATTTTGATTTCAATGAATCATAATGAGCTTTAGAATTTTTTTGCACACATTTACTAGAAAATTTCTATGAAATTCCATAAAATTTCTATCTCATAAAAGTAGATTCAATTATACAAATGTTGATGTTGGTTCCAAAAGTAAATTCACTATATTTGATGGAGTGTAACCATTTCAAAGTTGGAAAAGGGTAAACAAAGGCAAATTATTAGAGAGTTACAGGTTTTGGAGAAGGGTAAACAAAGGCAAATTATTTCAAAGTTACAAGTTTTTGACTGATTTTTTTGTTTGGCCTAAAGTAATAATATTTTAGACCGAATATATTTTTTCCGACACTGATGTTAAAACGGGAAAAAGGAAATCTGGTACTTCCAGTCAAAAACCTATTCCATTTTTTCCGTGGGCAGCAAAAATGAAATGGTGCAATGGCGACCATTTTGACCAAAATCTATAAATAAACTTGATTGAAACATCATTTTCTCATTCACACCCTTCATATGCAGCGTTTGGATAGCAATCTCCTTTGGAGATCGATTTATTTTTTAGTAACAAATTTCTTGAACATGTAAATAAGATTATGGATAACATATTTCAATATGCAACTCTCTTTACAAAAAAAATATCATATCTTTCATTGATTTTTTTATTGAAGAATGGTGAATTGTTGGTTTAATTTGAACAATTCATGGTTTGGTTGTATGAATATTTAGGAGGTATTCCTAGTGCTAGTGTGTCATTATGTTACTAGATCAAATTATTATTTAGGGTTATTAATGTAGCCAATCACAAAGGTTTTCCAAAGAGAAATATTTTTATGTGAAGTGGATTTGAAGGTGCATTGTCTCCTACATTTTCACACACTCATTTCCACAACTCATTGAAAATGAATATGTATTTTATCTTCCAAAATCACTTAGATAGTTATCCTTGCCAATAAAAACCACTCCCACCATAAAAATTAGTGAATGCATTATAAAAAAATTGACTTGGCCTTAAGAAAATTCAGTGGTTGCAAAAAAATGAAATTGATATATTTGCAATAAATTAATTGGGGAAATCTTCAAAACATCATCGACAAAACATGGCCCCGTTTTAAAAACCAACACGTAAGGGAGCATATGGTCTTCAAAGATCACGTAATCTATATACATATACATCATCCAATGCACGTTCACACTACAGATATTTTACACCACTATCATTAACATATCAACCAATATTAAAAAAAAAGGAGTATTAATCAGAGAACACTTCTCTGGAACATACTCTGACAGAATTTCTTTGGAAGAAAAAAAAAATCCCTCACCCATCAATCAGCATAACGTATTACTTTGTCATGAAGAGTTGGATTTTTGGGAATGGAATGATGCTGCTACACTAAAACACTCACAATATGGGAGCTATCTCCTGGGTCGACCAAATCTGTGACTCGAAACATTACTTCTTTCATGGGTTCAACTACCTTTTGAATGGATGCTTCAGGTGAATAAACTAAATGTTAACGCTAGTCGTGAGTTGGTGTTGCTTACCATCTGACACCGTCACGGTCATTGTTACGGTCTCTCCATGCAGAGAAAACTTGCCCCGTTTCGGACCTCTCTGAAGGCACGACGACGACTTATTTTTTACAATGACCCAAGTGCAACACGAGATGGAATTTTTCCATCTAAAGTGTTGACCCAAGTTCAGCGTATGTCAAGGCTGGATGAAGCTGTCGAAAAATTTCAGAGAAAATGGAAAATTGTAATGCGCAGGACAGATATAGAAATGCTAAGGTTGTGGCCACGGTGGAAAAGGCGGGTATAGTAAAACGATTTCGGCCAAGAAATTATTCCAAGTCAATCTCTCAACATTTATATATATGATGTAGTGTTTAATTGGGCTGTCATTTCCAATCCCTTAAGCGACACCAACAATGGAGCACTTAGGTGCACGACACATTAGAGCACCTTCGTTCCAATGCGTGGAAAAGAACCAGAACCCTCTGTACAATGTGTTCAGAGTGGTGCAATGGAAGCATGGTAGGCCCATAACCCTTTATACAATGTGATCACGGAGAGCAGTCTATGGATCTTGGAACCATTGGCATGGACGTGGGCTTAACTGTGTTGGGCTTTGTAGAGAGCAGAACTAAATCAAGAGATGAAGATCAAGAGAGGAATAGAGTGACACGATTGTTCGTCGGTGAGCATGGTATGGTCTCTGTGCAAGGGGGGCCAAAAGGAGACGAATTGCTCTCAAGAGATCTCTGCAATGGGAGCGGAAAGGGAAGACAGTGAATCAAGACATATTTTTGTCATAGGAGAGGGCAGAGGACAAATAATAATGGCAGACAATGACATGAGTTATAGCAGAACAACTAATTTTAGGAGCTTGCTCTAATACCATGTTAGGCCAGGACTTAACTCCTTAAAGTAAAAACAGTTTTTTTATTAATATGAAACATGGATATATACATGGAGAGGGAAAGTATTGGGTTTCATCTGGCTAGGTCTTTTCATCTCGTAATTCCCTTTATTTTCTTATTTACATGGATTTACCTAATCCAAAAGCCGAGGGATCAATAAGGATGTCAACATACTTAAATTCCTTCCACCATTCCACCAAATGAAATCCTAAAATTCTCACAAGTTGATTTTTCTTCCTTTTGCTAATATTATAAGAATATTTTTTTGTTTTTCCAAAATTAATCAAACCTTCATATCCATTAAGAGAAAATGATCCAACACAATTTTAAATATCTTGGCAATAATTTTTTAAGCTCCACCCAAAATCAAGGTCTCATTTCCATATTGAGAGTGATTGATACTCTTGATTCCCTTGTATATTGAATACCCAAAAGACAACCAATTTTCCTTTTAAACTCTAGATTCCTTATTAGGGATCTTACCAATATAATATGGAGGAAGGGGGGAAGGGGACAACCTTGATGGAGACTTATGGAGGCTTTAAAAACCCAACAGATCATCCATTTACCAAGGGAAATATCCAAGGCTCTCAAATGAAATGAGAAACCCATTATACAAATGTACCATCAAAATCAAATCTAGACATTACCTTGAAGTGGAAGCTATACTAGACATGATCAGTGGAATTTTCCATATCTAGTTTTATCACCATTCCCTTTTCAGTTTTCGATTGAAGGGAGTGTATAACATCGTGCACTAAAATTATTTTTCAAATATTTTTCATTGATGAACAAACCCCCTTTGATTTTCACTAATGATTTTTGGAAGAATAAGCCTGAGCTTGGAAGCCAAAACCTTAGAGACCACTTTATAAGATACATTACATAACAAAATAGGCCTAAAATAAGCAAAGGAGTAGGGATTAGACTCCTTTGTGATGAAATATAAAAAATCTTAGTTAATACCCCATCGAATACAATTATGTTTCAAGGAATAATTAATAATTCTAAAAAGGTCAAACTTTATGAAATCCCGATATTGTTGATAAAAATGGGTAGAAAACCCATCTATCCTAGGGGGTTTATCTAGGGTAAATGAAAACATAATGTATTTGATATCTTCTTCAAAAAATTCTTTTAGAAGGCAAAAGTTATCCTCCTAAGGGAATAGTTATGCGATATGCTTAAACATATAGAATTCTAATTTTTCTTTAGCTAGGACCACATCATTGTAGAGATATTTATAATGAAAAATAGCCTCAAGCTGTGTTTTAGAGAACTCACATATTTGTTTTCCTTGAAATATGACTTCTCTGATGTTATTCTTCCAAACTCAATTCCTTTCATGATTATGAAATGATTGTCTATTCATATGATCTACTTGGAGTAAGAGACTTCATGATTTGAGTCTCCACCACTCTTCATCTTCCTCCATTGTGCTATGATATTTTGTAAACTGAATTTTATCCTTAAAAAGGAACTTGCGGATTAGAGGGCCACATTTGAAAGCTCGTTGGGTGGATTTTAATTTACATTGGAGGAGAAGCAATTTGGAGGAGACCGAGTCCTTCTGTGCCTTGGCCCAAATTTTCAAAGTGGCCTCTAGAAGCTTGATTTTCCCTTCCAAAATGGTGATTAGATTTCTTACAATCAAATGGGTTTAAACCAATTTAACTAGATCATTAAATCCTTTTGATCTAATCCAATTTAGATTGAATCTAAAGCGAATGAGATCGTATTCTTAGATTTTAGCAATTTCAAGCGAAATGGGTCTGTGATCTGAACTACGCAAGGGAAAACATTAGAAGAACATATAAAATATTGTAATAGAAGAAAATATGATATGAAAAACAATCCAAGTGGGAAGAAATATGACCATGTCCTAATCTTTTGTTGCTCCAAGTATACTTGTTGGAGGAGAGCATGATATAGACATTATTTAAATTTCTAATTAGATCTTCCTTTTTTATTTGAAATAGATCTCTCACTATAGAGCCTCCTTTTTTCCCTTAGGAATACAGGTTAGTATTAAAATATCTAATGATGATGCAAAATTATCCATGTTTTGAGTCTCCTAAATCCACGAGAGAAGCTCGACAAACTTCATTTTCTCGAAAATGAACTAGAATGTATGAATTAATTAATAAAAATGCATTTTGGAAGGGGAGATGTACAAATCACATCTCCAACCATAAATGAAAGGAAAAATGTTCTAAAGGCTCAAATATTTGCAAGCCCAAATATTAGAAACACCACCTAAATCCCCCCTTGAAGTGACTGTCAAAATTCCACTACCACTCCATAATCTATAATGGTTTTGAGAAATCTTTTGATCCCCCATTTTAGTCACTTAGAGAAATATAATATGTGGTGTAACACCCTCTTCCCACATTTACCTAAGATAATGAATCCATTGGGTTAAAGATGTGATGAATAGTTACTATGATATGATTCAATTCCCCATGTATAGTTAAGGAAGTGGAACCGACAAGACAAGACTAATCTGACCTTCCTCGAAAGCTACAAAACCTTCAAGAGCAAACCAACCCCTCCAGGTTTCGAACCCCTAAGAATACTTAATGTTATACTAAACTAGGCCCCCAGTCACTCCCATGATAAGCCTTCAATGCAACTAAAACTGTCAAGTCGCTCCCACAACAAGGCATCCATGCGACTGCAACATTTTTCAAGCAGTTCTATGCCAGCAACCCCAAATTCTGAGCCACATTTTCAGAGCTAGGACATAGGAATCTTCCCAAAACTTCATGAAACTTACATAAATGGTAAATAACAATGAAATAAGCCTACTAATGCAACAATTGAATAAGGACTTGACCTGATCCCTACAAGCCATGGAAGATATTTTGTTAAACATATCATAAACATGTAATGTACATGTCATATATACAGATCTAAACATAAGGGTATCATACTTATATGAGAATTGTTGAGAAATAATGATTCATCCTCATAATAACTACAAGCTCATCTATTAGATCTTGAATTCATTAACATTTTATCTACTAATCAAAACATGATGAGATCCATAACTCAATTCTTCCATAAAACATGCTTATAACTAGCAAATAACCAGAGAAATATCAATGATGAAACCATCAATAAAGCCACATAATGACAAGCACCTTTACTCATGAAATACCAAAGGAATAGGACCTCTTATTAACATACACAAATCCAACCAAGTTAGGGACTTCCACGTACCACCTATCCATAGATTTGGATGAACCAATTCTCTTTTTTAGCCAATCACCCCTACATCATATTCCAAGCATGAATGTGGGATCTCATGGACTAAACCAAGAACACCAGACCAAGGCTTCTAGAGGCCAAACCACCTCAAACCTCAACCATTGATTCCACCTCATGGTCATACATCACCGACCATCACTAGATCGGTCTCTGCCTAGGCTATCCAATGCTCCAAAGTGTTTGTTCCAACCAAGGCTTCCAGGAGTAGTAACTCAACCCACAATTGTTGTTGGGATCCATAGTGTTTGTCCAACCAGGGCTTCCACGACTAGTAACTCAACCCACCAAGGGCTCCAGAGGTTTTTTCCAGCCAAGTCTTACAGGACTAGTAACTCAACCCAAGTTGTTACAGGGCTTCGAGAGTGTTTGTCCAACCAAGGCTATAAGAACTAACAAGTCAACCCACAACCATAAGGAACATGAACACCAACCAAAAAACAAAAGGAAAAAATCCACAACACCATGGCTATCTAGGAAATGGTAAGGCTAAGTGAAACCTCTGTCAATCTATGAAATCCTTCATTCAAATGATAGATCATAACCAAGAAACCACATGCATGTGCCATAGATGCCAAAACTAGCAAGGAAACCATAAATGCAACTCGATAGTTGCAAATTAATCCAGTTGTAGCTACCGATCATGTTGTTCCCTTGTGCTTTCATGCTTTTCCTTTGCCTTCTTGCTCCAAATCCAAAATATGCCACAATGCTCCAAGAGTGATCCAAGAAAACTCTATGCAAGATTATGAGAGAGAGAATAGAGAAGAGAGCTCCAAGCTAAACCTGAAAAAAGTTGTGTATTGATCCTCAAAATCCTTTTTATTAGTGAGGTCACTCTTTTCTTCAATTTCCTCCTCATGCAAATTTGTGACCTTTTGTCTTCCTTTTCTCCTAATTTCCTTTATTTCCATAAATAAAATCTAAATTATTTCCTCTTTTCCTTTGTCAATGACTTTGTCAATTTACTTAGCCATAATAAACCACAAGTGACACCCACTAAGATGTTTTACCTGCCATTCAACTTGGAATACATGTCCGATGATCTTGGCCTTATTTTCCCATAAAGCTTTATTGCATGGATTTTTTACCATGGCTATTACAAAATGCACCCCCCTCCTGCCCACCCTACGGGAACACCATCCTCGGTGTTCAATGACACTTATAAAACAACAAGCCACTAAAAAAATCATATTGGATATGGAGCTTTATAAAAGAGCTCGTTGTAGTATTTACAATGACCGCGGCTGAAAAACATGACAATCATATTGTTTACTGGAGCTTTATAACACAACTCATTATGGTATTTACAATAACAACCACATATATACTCATACACATTTGATTTTACCACAAAATAATCATACTTATAAATCGAGCTCAATACGTTATTTATAATAGTATAGACATACATAAACATGCATATTTTCTCAACTAACAAACAAAATGATATGATGGCTATATCAATCAACAAGGGAATCCAAAGGTTCACACTTCCACCCTCAAAAGTAGTACAAGGATTCACCTCCTTCCCAAGAATTCGAAAATCCACTTCCAAAGTTAAACCTACATCAAATATACAACACTACAATCCTGTGCCACTTTTCCTCTCAATGAACAGTTACCGACTCATAGTTCCAGGGAACACTCCCAATGTGCTTATGATTCCATCTGGAAATTCTAATGACAAAAATAAATTAATTCCCTGGCCTTCCCTTCCCTTTTACACAGTCCATCAGGAAATCCAGTCACCCCCTTTTGTGTAGTCACTTACCTTCCATGTTTCGCAGGCATCGCCTTCTCTATTCCATAGTCCCTCGAGTGATCCCTCCCTTAGCAAGGTTTCCTTGCATCAAAAGGTCCAAAACCCAAGGCATATCCCAACCTTAAGACTATCATACTGGTCATATCATGCTCATGGAAATCAATGGAGACTATTGGGTACCAGTGTCCCATAATTGCTGTGCTCCTGAAGTGCTTTACCAACATAATGTTTCCTGTTCCAGTTCCTTTTGTCACTGCAACTAATTCTTGCAGTCAGTTTCAACAACCCAACCGACCATCTTCCATGTTTTCCTATGTCAAGGACATAATTTCCATTAGACTCAAAATGAATTGAAATAAATTCAAATCATACCTCATTAGTGGCCTGTCAATAAGGCACACTTGCAATTCTGTTCACTTCCTATCACAACAAGTCAAACCAGTTGTTTGATCAAATCATCATGTATAAACATATCACATCTGGTTAGCTCAAAACTCAACCATCATAAATGAAAACCATGAGTCACATGTAATCATCATAAACTAGAATCATAGATCACATGTAACCATCATAAATCAGAGTCATAGATCACATGTATAATTAAACTGAAATAAAATACAAATACTTATCCTTTAATCAGTTCTTGGTTCTACCTTCCTTCATTTTCCTTCACTACACACACTAGATCATTTTCCACATCTAGAAAGCACCCAATACTTCTCTTCTCTTCAAGCATGTATACATACATACAATTTACATCACAACACATATACTTACACCTGGTGTACAACAAAACACAACACATACACCTACACCAGGCATACAACACAATTGATGTAAGTGGATATTGGTGGTCACCCACCAATTCCAATTAGACCCCCACAATTGTTTATTTTTGTTTTTCAGTTTCTTTAATTCTAGTACAATTTACTATTTTTAGTAGTTTTTCAGGTCCTGAACTTTGGGAGCCATTTTGAGGTCCTAAACGACATTTTTTGGGAAAATTGGGAGCAACATGGGTCCATGGTTTAATTTTTTTCACCACAAAGTTGTATTCCTTTGATAGAAATTTCTAATGAGGTATTTTGCATGTCAAACGGAGATCGTATGCCAAAGTTACGACCCCGGGAAGTTGATGTACCAATTTACCCAAACAGGGCCCATAGTTTGGCACTTCATCTCCTAGGGTTAGGTTTTTGGATGTTTAGGGTTTTCCTTTGTTTCTCAACAATAAATAGGCCTTAGAGCCTCATTGTAAGATAGTTCAGAGGATGTAGCCATCGCATCTCTCCTCAAGGATAAACTACCATCACCCGAGCTAGTTTATTTCCTTTTATTTTTGTAAGCATATTTCAGTATTTTACATTAATGAAATGAAGTAATATTTTTGCTGCATATCTGTATTTATGGTTATCTCTGTAATTTTTTGCATTCCTATTTAAATCTGGATCAGTCGTATCAGAGGGGTTTGATCTTTCTCTTATTTTCTTTGCATGTCCCCAACAAGGTCGGGATATAATGAGTTAGGGCTTGAACTGGTCGAACCTTTGCAAGACCAGCCTCACAAATCTTGACTGCCTCCCATGGCAGATGAAAATAAAGATGAAGGGTTAGGAGATCTTATCAATACTTTGCTCGAAGAGGCCCTCAAGCAACAAAGGAATGTGATAATGGACAACTTAGCCTAGATCCTTGAGCGATTGGCTAGGGGCGACACATCTACTTCCAGCAGCTACTCTGGAAGTGCCACACCCTTTAAGGTACAAGTTAACTTTGACATTTCCATACTTGATGGTAAAATAGATGCAGATGTTGTAGATAAATGGTTAAATATGCTAGAAAGGTACTTTTCTGTTCATGATTTTTCTGACTGGGAAAAGATTACTTTCACTCTTCTCAAAGTCGCCTTGCACATCAAGGACTAGTGGGAAACTTACTGTGAGAAGAAAGATGAAAGTACAACCTCACTATTTTTAGCCGCACCCACTTGGAATTCATTTCAGAATGCCATTAAGGAGTAGTATTTCCCTATCAGAAGCTATGAGGATAAATACATAAAGTGGACCACGCTGCGGCAGGGAAGGGACCAAGATGTGCTGAAGTTTACCAATATTTTTCATACCCTTTATACAAAGTTGGGTATCAAGGATTCTAAGCTGCATTTGGTACTCAAATACCGCGACTTCCTAAACAAGTACATTCAAGATGAGATGGAGTTACTGGACATCTCCTCACTCGACAAAACATATCAATACATTGTCAAGATCAAGTAGAAGTTTAAATAGAAGAAGTGATACTTTGGATCTGCAAATACGAAGCAAAGGAAAGGCGCCCCCAAACCGCTGAACTAAGGACAAAGCCAAGGTGAGGTGGCCTAGGATGAACTGCCAAAGCTGCAAGAAATGAACAACACAGCGAAGCCGAAGAAGGACATGGGAAAGTGGTGTGAGTTCCATAAGAGCTCCACTCACAACACAAGTGACTGTCGGACCAAGAAGTCACTAGTGACCAAACTAAAGTCTTTGGAATCATATGCATGTTCTGACTCTGAGTCAGAACTTGATAAGGGGAATGAAAAAGGGCAATAGATTATCAATGTCAAGCTCAACACCACCGTTGCCACCACGAAGATCTAGAAGGAGGAACCCGAAGATCCAAAGGAGGAGGAGTGCCTCTTCCACTCCCAGATGTGGGTAAAGGGCTCCTCGCTATAGTTCATTACCGACAGTAGGTGCTGAAAGAACCCCATTTCAGCAGAGGTCATGAAGTGGCTTGGCTTACTGACCATAGCACATCCACAACCGTACAACATGGGGTGGCTTCACTAAGGACATGATCTTCGCGTGAGCCAGCAGTGTCACCTTCCATACAACATCAAGCCCTTCAACGATGAGGTATTGTGTGATGTTGCTCCCTTGATGTTTGTGATGTATTATTAGGACAACCATACTTGTGGAAGCAACATGATGTGTATGAGTCAAGGCCTTGTGATGTTATTGTTACTTTGGGAAATCAATTGTATAGGATATCGAAGGAAGCACTGCCTACCACCGTCTCTTTGGTTAATGCAAAACAATGCAATAAGATCATTTCCAAAGCTAGGAAATTTGTTTTCTTGATGATACACCCTCAAGAAAAGAAGAAGATGGTGGCCGCAACCTCTAGACAGGGCCCTTCGCATGACAAATATAGATGGACAAGGTCTTGGAGAAGTACAAGGACATATTCAACTCCCCCGTAGGGGTTCCTTTGCACTGTTAGGTCAAGCACTCCATTGACCTGAACCCAGGTGTGTCGCTACCCAATGGACCAATCTATCGACACTTCGTTTTGGAGAATGATGAAATCAAGAGGCAGATTCAAGAGCTACTATAGAAAGGTCACATCTGACTGAGTCCATACCCTATGGGAGCTCGATGGTGTTGGTACAGAAGAAGGATGCAATTTGGAGACTTTGTATTGACTATCAGGCGTTGAACAAGATTACTGTCCAGAATAGGTACCCGATCCCACAGATTGACGACCTTCTGGACCAACAGAAGGGGGGAAATATTTCAGCAAGATCGATTTGAAGTCAAGATATCCCCAGGTACCAATGAAACCCTCTGATGTGTGGAAGACTACGTTCAAAATGAAGGAGGGCCTTTTCAAATGGTTGGTTATGCTTGTCGGGTTGACGAATGCTCCTGTAACCTTCATGAGGAAAATGGATGACATATTGCAACCATTCACCAAATAATTTGTAGTGGTATACTTGGATGATGTCCTAATCTTTAGCCAAAGTTGGGAAGAACACCTCCACCACATCCGACAGGTTCTCCAAACACTCTGGCAACACGAGTTATGTGCCAATTTCGAAAAATACACTTTTGGCATGACCCAAGTTCAGTATCTGGGATGCATTATTGACTAACGGGGGGTTCATGTGGATCCAGCCTAGATCCAAGTCATTCAAGATTGGTCATATCCAACCGCTCTAACAGAGCTCCGCATATTTCTGGGTCTTGCCAACTTCTACCGCCGGTTCATCTTGGGATTTTCTCATATCACTTGGCTCTTGAGTTAAGTCACCAAGGGAGGAGTGAAAGGAAAATTCTTTTGGTCTGAATCTCAATAGAAGGAATTCATAGAGTTTAAACATCACCTCTCCTCAGCACCAATGCTCACATTACTAGACTTATAACAACCATTTGATATCAAGACAGATGCCTCTGACTATGCTATTGGGGTAGTCCTTGCTCAACATAGGCATCCAGTGGCATATCTCAGTGAGACACCTTAAGACACAGTCCGAACGTATACCACTTATGACAAGGACAATTATTCCATTGTGTATGCCTGCCGATAATGGAAGCATTAAATTTTTTGGGAAGGAAATGGTCATCCATACAGACCACCACCCTTGCAGTTCATATTGACCCAAAGGATGTTGCAGAATGATTGCCATCAGAAGTGGTCCACATACCTGCAACAGTTCCATTTGAATATCAAGTATAAGAATGGCAGCACCAATAATGTTGCAGATTGTCTCAGTCAACCACTAATCATGGCGTTAACCACCATCCTCAACTCTTGTGGGCACGAGACTTCAGATTGGCCACTTCTCTACAAAAGCGACCCAGAATTTGTCTACACATACCAAACACTCTTGGAGGGTTAGCATGTTCTAGATTTTCACCTTTAGGATGCCCTGTTATGCCACCTAGGTCACCTTTGTGTTCCTTCAAGCGAGCGTGCCAAGATGATTGGGAAGCATAGTACAGTCGAGCTGTTGGGAATTTTGTGGTTGAGAAAACAATGGCAATACTACAAAAGTATTTCTATTGGCCGAATCTTCGATAGGATGTGGGGAAGTACATCAGCTCCTACACTCTCTATACCATTGCCAAACTGACCATCAAGAAGCAAGGCCTCTATACTCTGCTACCTACCCCTAGTCAACCTTGGGAATCCATCTCCATGCATTACATGTCAGGACATCCTTCTATTAAGCATGGAAATGACTATTCTTTTGTGGTCATTGGCAGGTTCTCGAAGATGACCATTATGGTGACCTGCAAGAAGAATATCACAACAGAAGACACTATTAAAATCTTCTTTGAACGAGTGTGGGTACACTTTGGGATCCCACAGTCTATCATCTTAGATCAGGATAGCAGGTTCCTCAATGAATTTTGGTCCAGTATCTAGTCGATGTTGGACACCAAACTCACTATGTCCATAGGCTTTAATCCCCAAACTAATGGCCATATAGAGGTTGTCAACAGGATGATCGTACACATTCTACGCATGTACAACTCAAAGCATTCATGCACATGGGATGAGAGCCTCCCCTATGTTCAGTACAGCTATAACTGAGCTCTCCACAACTCGACTGGCCATTACCCTTTTCAGGTGGGCTTGGGATTCCAGTCACTATGTCCAATTGATGTGGCCATGCTATTTGCAGCTTCTCAGATAGATTCGGCTCATGTCTAGTCCAAAACAGATAAGGAAAACAACTTCATTGAGCACGTTCAACATATTCGCTAGTAGGTTCGTGGAATCTGGGAGAAATCAAATGCCAAGTACAAGTAGCAACATGATCAACATCGGGTGCCACACAAGTTTTAGGTGGGCGATAAAGTCTAGGTGAATTTGCAAAAGGAATTCCTTATCGGAGCCTATCAGAAACTCAGACCATTCCGATATGGTCCTTAAACCATTACCAAGGTTGTGGGAGACAATGCATTTGATATCATCATTCCCCCATTCCTTGGTTTGCACCCAATGTTCAATGTGGACCACCTTTGGCCATACTTTCCATGATTAGTAGACACATCTGACATTGTGGAACAACTCACGCCAATAGAGTTAAATCCAGATTGCAACAAGAAGCAACTGATCTTATCATGGACACGTAGATTAAGCACACTCGCCAGTAGAAGATCCAACTACATCAAGTTGTCAAAGCAAGCCAACTCCTTCACCAGGTCAAGTGGCTCACCAGGACCAAGTTCAGTAGAAGTTTCCTCATCTCATGGAGGGACTCAATGCAATGTGGACCATTGCTTCCTAAGGAGGGTTGTTTCTTTTAGATTTTGAGTTTCCTTAATTGTACCACATTTTACTTTTTTTAGCAGTTTTTGGGTCCTAAACTTCTGGAGACGTTTTGAGGCCCTAAAAGACATTTTTTTGGGAAAACTATGAGTGACATGGGTCCATAGGCTAATCTTTCTTAGTTGAAACTTCTATTCCTCGAATAGATCTTTCTAATGAGGTATTGTGCATGACAAACAGAGATCGTATGCGAAACTTATGAGCCCAAAAAGTTGATGTACCAATTTATCCAAACAAGGCCCATAGTCTGGCGCTTCATCTTCTAGGGTTATATTTCTAGATGTTTAGGGTTTTTCATTATTTCTCAACAATAAATAGGCCTTTGAGCCTCATTATAAGATTTTTTAGAGGATGTAGCTGCCACATCTCTCCTAAGAGATAAGCTACCATGGCTCGAGGTAGTTTATTTCCATTTCTATTTGTAAGCATATTTCAGTATTTTACATTAATGAAATGAAGTATTATTTCTATTTCATCTCTATATTTATGGTTATCTCTTTAATTTGTTGTGTTCCTGTTTAAATCTGGATCAACAATAGATATATGTACACAAAGTACAACAAAACGAATACACATCATCATACAATGGCTACAAAATCCCTGTAACATAATAACATAGTACCACACATCCATAATACAATGTTTACGATGTGTACACAATACCAAATGTACACAACACCACCTGTATAATGTCTACACATCACCACTTGCACAACATGTACACAACACCACATTCACTAAGTGTACACGACACCATATGCATGACATGTACACAACACTGCCTACACACAACACCCAATGTACAACATGTACACAACACCACATGCGCAATCATGCACACAACACTACATGTACATAACACCACCTACACAACATACACGCAACGCCATATGTACACAACATTGTATATGAAAAATGCACAAAGCATCATCTGTACACACCACCACATATCCAACATGTGCACAACACCACATATGCAACATGTGCGCAACACCATCTGTACATATCACTACATAAATGCCATGTACACAAAACCACATATCCAAAATCAAAGGTACAACATGTAAAATATGTACAAAACATACACTATAGTCACTACTACACATCGAGAGACTACATTTTCTCTACTAGGTAACTGTGCTGGTAGTGTCATTCCACCATCCATATTTTCCCCGGCATGTTGCAGATCACATTTCTTTCATTCTGCTAATGTACCCCTCAGCATTACCTGCCATAACATAGACATAATATAATCACATAAATATCAATTCATATCTAGATTAAATTGACTTCATAGATTTGTTAGGGCTACTCTTCCCACTTGATTCCTTATAAACCAGGAACCTCTTCATGTCATTCACTTGCATAAGAAATCATTCCTCCACAAGAATGATCCCTCACAACCCTGTCACACATATATATATATCATCTCTCATGGGACTCCAATTCCTTAACAAATCCAACTATAATTGGAAATCAACTGTTATGCCTGTTAAATACATGTTCTTAAATATAACACATATCCACATAATGTTAGGCAAAATCAAGGTTAAGAAGACTTCTTTTGTTCATGCAAATCACTCATTCATTTGGAATTGTGGTTTCCAAACATGGAAAAGGGTATTCTCACCCAATTCCTTTCTTTTAACTTTTACCTTGCTGCAATTGAGTCTTGCTATGTGCTATCACATCAACCAACTCTTAGCTATATAAACAAATCAATTGTTGCCTTATCACATTAATTCTAAGCATGTTTCCCTACAACTACTCTCGCATGTCAGTAACATGTTCCAAATATCAATACATCGTATCTATTAATTTGAAATAAACCTTTACCAAGACTAATATCCATGTCAGAATCAACAATAAACTCACAATCATTAAGTATAATCCTACAACTATCACCTACTCTACACTCAAGTGAATATCAGCTGTCTCAGCACATAATGTGTTAGTACAATCATCTTAGAATAAGATCATTGCTTCATGCAATCTTATAGGCACATTCTCATAGCATACAATTAATAAAACATTTAAAAAACCTGTAAACATAACATTCTAGATAAACCAAGTAAATGACAGTCAAATTCATACCTCAATGTATCTCAGGGGCCTTTCACATCTACGCAAGTCAGTCTAGATTAGTACAACATAATGTCACAAGTATATCGGCTCAAACCTGAGTATCATAACCATATCCATCTAAACATGTCAATCTAGATTAACATGATACATATAACATTAATATCTTAGTACAATTACCATAATCATCATCTGTACGACCATAATGCATATAAAAAAAATCAACTACCATGCATGACTAACAAATGCATGTGCATATGGCTACACTGATCAACTAGCATCTATTATTCATGTAAACACAATAAAAATATAATGATAGGCGTATACATAGCCATAATGACTATAACAACCATTAATCAACATACATGCATGCCCAACATACAAACTTGTATGACAATCTTCTCTTACCCTAAGGTCCAGTGCTGTAAGCTTGCTTTTATAATGTGCATCTCCTATTCTATCTTAGCCAACACATTAGCATCCTGATGACAGAAATGCATACAATGACCACATGCATGACAACCTTCACTATGAAAATACATGCATAACAACATATATATGCTGACATGCATAACAAATTTATATACAACCGACATGCATTCATTACAAATGAATGCCAACAACAACATCATCAACTTCTACATGTCAACACAACTGTAACAATGAACACTACCATGCATACATAACAAGAACATATACAACCTACATGTGTGCAAGACAAGCACATTCCACCCATCTAGTCCAAGAGTTGAACAATGCTCTGATACCACTTTGTAACACCCTCCTCCCACATTTGTGCAAGCTAACCAGTCCACTAGGGAAAACATGTGGTTTAGAGTTACTATGATATGATTCAACTCCACTTGTATAGTTAGGGAAGTGAAAAAAACATGACAATACCAATTTGACCTTCCTCAGAAGCTATAGAAGCTTTAGGACACAACCAACCACTCCAGGTGTCCAACCCCTAAGACAACTTGATGTTATGTTGAACTATACCCCTAATCTCTCCCATAACAAGCCTTCCATGCGACTGAGACCCTAGATTCACTCCTATAGCAAGGAATCCATGCAAATACAACATTTTTCAAGTAGTTTTGTGCCATCAACCCTGAATTATGAGCCACTTTTTCAAGGCTGGGACTCGAGCCTCTGCCCATAAATTCGTGAAACTTCAAGAAATGGTAAATAATAATGAAATAAGGATACTAATGTATACAATTAAACAAGTACTTGACCTCACCCCTATAATCCATGACATGGGTTCTGTCAAACATATCATAAACATGTAATGTACATTTCATGAATACACATCTAAACATAGGGGTCTCATACTTATTTGAGAATCGTCAAGAAGGACTGGTGCTTCCTCATAATAGTTGAAAAATTATGTATTAGGTCATGCATTCTTTAACATTTCATCTACTAATCAAAACATGATGATAGTCATAACTCAAGCCTTTCATAAAACATGCTTATAACCAACAAATAACTAGAGAAATGCCAATGATGAAAGCACCATTAAATCCACATAATGACAACCACCTTTACTCATGAAATACTGAAGGGAAAGGAGCTCTTATTAACATGGGAAAATTTAGCCAAGTCAGGGACTTCCACATACCACTCGACCCATTAGGGGAATTTTGAGGTCTAAAATGGACCTCCTAAGAAAAATGTACAACCAAAATAAACTTTATAGGAACCAATAGGATTCAAGATGATGATGTCAACTGTGGGGGATGATTCACCACTTTTGGAGTAAAAAAGTAAAAAGGTTAAAAAATAATAAAATACTAAAACTAATTTTGTAACTCTTATTTTCAACTTATCTCCCTAAGGTTTTACTAAAATTTTGAGTGGGAGTACTCGATGGATGAAAATTTTGATTCTTGATCCATAGAGTACCCATGTTTTAGACTTTTGATGGACCCTACTACACGAAAATGTTATAGCAATCATTTTTCATGTATTTTTCATTTTTCGCATAGCAGGGTCCATTGGAAGTATGCAACATGGGCACTCCTTGGATGAGGAATCAAAATTTTCATTCAACGAGTGTTGCCACTTCAAATTTGAGTAAGCCCATAGGGAGATAAGTTGAAAATATGAGTTGAAATTATAGTTTTTTCTTTTTTACCTCTACAGTTTGATGATGTAATCTAATCTTATTTTATTATTTCAACTATTTTTTTCTAATTCCCCTAGTGATAGATTGGGTTGAACCAAATTTCTCTTTCACCCAATCACCCTTGCACAATATTCCAAGCATAAATGTGAGATGTCATGGAATAAACCAAGAACACCAAACCAATTTTCCAGAGGCCGAACTGCCTCAATCCTCAACCTGTGATTCCACCTCATGGTCAGACATCATTAACCATCACCAGATTGGTCCCTACCTAGGTTGTCTAGGGCTCTAGAGCATTTGTTCCAACCAAGGCTTCTAGGACTAGTAACTCAACCCATAGTTGTTGTTGGGCTCCAGAGCATTTGTCCAACTAGGGCTTCTAGTACTAGTAACTCAACCCACCAAGGGCTCCAAAGAGTTTTCCCAACCAAGGCTTCGAGGACTAGTAACTCAACCGAACTTGTTATAGGGATTCCATAATGATTTTCCAACCAAGGCTCTAGGAACTAATAACTCAACCCACAACGATAAGGAACATGAGCACCAGCCAGAAAACAAAAGGAAAAAACCAATAACACCATGGATATCCAGGAAATGGAAAGGCTAGGAAAAACCACTATCAATCTAGGTAATCCTCCTTTCCAATGATATATCATAACCAAGAAACCACATGCATGTGCCATGCATGCCAAAACTAGCAAGGAAATCATACATGCAACTTGGTACCTGCAAACCAATCAAGTTTGTAGTTGTTGATCCTAATGTCCCCTTTTTCTTTTCTTCTTTCCCTTTGCCTTCTTACTCCAAATCCTAAGTATACCACAATGCTCCAAAACTTCTCCAAGAAAACTCTAAGTGTGCCAGAGTATGAGAGAGAGAATAGAGAAGAGAGATCCAAGCTAAACTTGACAAAATCCATGTAATGATCCTCGAAATCCTTTTTATTAATGGAGCCTCTATTTTCTTCATTTTCCTCTATTTTTCCCTCATTTTCCTCCTCATGCAAATATGTTTCCTTTCATCTTCCTTTTCTCCTATTTTCCTTTATTTCCATAAATTAAATGCCAATTATTGTCTCTTTTCCTTTGCCAATGCCTTTGCCAATTTCCTTAGCCATAATAAACTGAAAGTGACACCCGCTAGGATGTTTTTTTTGCCATTCATCTTGGAATACATGTCCCATGATCTTGGTCTTATTTTTCATTTATTAACATTATTAGATGGAATTTTTTACCAGGGATGTTACAATGTGTTTCTTCTTATTGAAATAATTATTTAACCTATGGGATTCATTTATTTGACCCTGACCCCTTGTAATTCCACAAGATTATTTCAACATTTTCTATTAGATTATATGGCTCCTTTATTGGGGTCTGAACAATGACATTTCCTTATACTCTAGTTTCATGTGATATATCTATCCAAAATAATTTTCCTTCCCAACTCGTTTTCCTTTTAATTTTTTTTATATGAATCTATATGTTCATTTTTCTTCCCACCATATGATGAATGTGATCATTTTCATTCTCATTTTCTATCTCTAATTTTTCATCAACTGAACTGACAAGGGATGGGCTAATTCGAGCCACCATAGGAGAGTGGAGCTCACCCTCTTCTAGGGAAGAGTTGATCTTATTAGTAATCAAGTCACTACTGAGAATGAGGGGGGTGAATCAGTATTGATACAATTATTAACAGAATTTCCCATTTAGAAACTTCATCAACACATGATACAACAACAACAAAAGAATTTACAATAATATCATAACAAACATACATAAGGAACACAAATATTTATGGAGGAAACCCTCAAGGGGAGAAGAACCACCCTATTGTTAAGTTGCTTCTTTTCTTTTATTAATTCTTCAATCGATTTATTTTAC
This sequence comes from Pinus taeda, assembly GCA_000404065.3. Lineage (NCBI taxonomy): Eukaryota > Viridiplantae > Streptophyta > Pinopsida > Pinales > Pinaceae > Pinus > Pinus taeda. The sequence continues at coordinate 49,155 of APFE030593715.1, read as the reverse complement.
ATCTTTTAGCTAGGGACTACCATATAGGAAGCCCCTACACCATGTGCAAGTGTTTTCTTGCCACTACTAGGTAGGAAGCCCCTACTCCCTTTAGAATTATGTTCATCACTACAAGCTAGTTTGACCCAACTCCCTATCTTGTAAAGTCACCACTTGTTGGAGGCCCTAACGTCCTCAAACTCTATGGGTCACCTTTTACTCCATTTTAAAGCTAGGCTTTAATATAATAAACTCCACATACAGAAACACTACAATAGAAACTCTCTGTGATACATAATTATTTCAATAATTACCCTTCTCATAAAATCCTAATAGCATGATCTGACGTAAACCTTGCAGCAAAAAATTAAAATAAAATCCACTTCCAACATATAAACATATTTCTCTCTTCAAACTATAATAGCATGAAACAACTTCACTCAAACTAACACAAGCAGAAGCACCACACTATCACCACAAGAAACATACATACATTTGCCCATTTATCATCATAAGATTAACCCTGAATACATCAATCTTCTAGTAGCATACATGGAACCTAACAGTAACATATGTCATTACAGTGGGAATTAGAGGGTTTTACAACAATAGTACAACTACCCATTAATATAAAAACTGGAAGACACTGTTAGCTATATAAATTATAATTATTCTTTTGCAAACACGACTAAAGGCTCTGACCATCACTCATTTGAATACAAGGAAGAAACATCTATATCAAAATCAAATGAATATTATGCTAAAGGAATTTGGCCATTGATCTCTACTCCATGTCCACACACAGGTATCCCATATTTTGCATAATGACACCTCAAATAAATATCGTGTAATGGATTTCTAATCAACACACAATATACCAAGCGAGCCACTTTCTTTGCCTCACAGTTGTGCACACCCACTTTAGTTAGAACCTCTTCTAAAAATCACATTACTTCTCAATCGAACCTTACTTCATTTGCAAATAATCACCTTAATCACTTTGTCTCTACAATTACACTCAACCTGCATACAAGGAATCACATGGTATATGTGTTATTTTCCACTGGTCCATGCACAGTCTCCTACTGGAGATACAAATATGTTCAACAAGCGCACACTATGTATATGGATCCAATTGCTCTATATCACCATGTGCAGAAACCAAAAAAAAATTATGCAGGGATACGTGCAATACTAAAGATAAAATTTCATTCTTCCCCACCTTTGTTTGATCTACAACCTCACGTATATATATGGTTTTCCAAGAGCCATGCAAAACACAGATCAAGGACAAATCAATAAATTACTTGCCTTGACTAGATCAAATGATTAAGTAGGAGAAAATCCATGCATTAAACTCCTCAACCAATCAACCATTACTTTTCTTCATTACCTTGTGTTCAAATCCACACGTTAATCATGACTAAATCAACCTATGACTCAAAATCATTATGTTCACATCTAGAAAATAGCTATTATCAAATAGATCAATACAATACCATTTGTAGATTGCTTGTATTATCTAAGGTTTCCATACTTTTCCACCTATAGGAAGTGCCCTAGTCTCCAAATGAGAAGAATTTAGCAATTGTTGTGGGCACAAAGTGGTAATCATGCGCCACTTTCCTAGTTTTGCACTGTGACAAGGGAATGCCAACACCACTCTTGTAGACTTTGGCAAACTTTCACTTATTTAACCCAATATTTCTTCCAAATGTTCAAACAACCTTCAACACCTTTTTAATCACTTGTAAACCTCTACAACATCATTACACACTTCTATAATAGGCTCATACATCAACCGATCATTTTTACCATGATCCACCACCAGGTTGACACTAATGCCAACATGCCAACTAGCCATATCGCCGATGAGATCCCACTTTGTCATTGATACAAACCTCTTGGAGACACTAGATCATATGATCTTTCCTCTCACCCTTTGACATCAATGACAAAGTGAAACACACCCTGATTTAGACCAAACATGCCAATAATTTCAACAATTACTAATGTGCAATCTTCTTCAACAATAGCAAGCACACACAATATGTCTAGATAACATGTCAACAGGCATCAAGAACACTAAATGACTCTTCATCATCACATACATAGAGGCATCAAAACTTATAACAATAGTTCTCAGAAGTAGAGTTCTAATCCTAAGTAACTCAATACTTTGACCACCACTTAGCTTTACATGGTATGGAAAAAATACATAACATCAACAAATAACAATATGTGCTCTACAATACAGTAATAGTATGAACACTATTCTCTCATATGTACATCACATCAAGTGTAACAAATACATACCTCCTGAAAAATCCTAGCACTAGACCTCATAATTGTAAAATGGAAATATTATGGAATTACATGGCTCATGAATAGATGGCTAGAATATATATATGGAATTTTTTCCAGACTTTCTCCATAATCTAAGGACTCACCAAAAACACAAGATACAAAGGATACTTAGCGTTCCTCCTTTGTTAGTACACAATTTAATCCAACAACTCTTTAACATACATGCTTACATCTCTATCCCTTAAATCATGCATACCTAACAAATTAAAATGATTGAGGGTGAGAAAAAAAATTCCAATTATCGTCATGTATATTCATCATTCTCTCTATAGAACACAAATAATCCCTTATCATAAGATAATGTGATATAAACTAATCATCAAAATCATGGAAAAATCCTTCATCTATGTCTTCCAACAAGGGACTTATAATTCTAGCAATCATATGTTGATCCACCAAAAAATTTGATATTTTCCCCCTAAACATGTGCCATCTCTTCACAAACTCTTCCTTTGAAGGGTTTACAACCTTTACATACATGTCTTATTTTTTTTAAAACTATTGTTTACATTTTCTTTTGGCTTCTTGAAGAAGCTTTCAAGGAGACATTGTTCCAAGGGCTACTAATGAACACACCAAATGGCAAACAAGAATAATGCATGGATGGTTCTCATGATTTCGCACATATCCGTGTTATACCACAATGAAATGAAGATAAATTAGAATTGAAAACCTTCAAACCTTGTACAACTTCCCCTAATCTCATGCACTCTCCTTCTATGCCTCCTATTAACCTTATGGACATAAATATAATTAGATGCAAGGTGTCAGATATCCTTTTCTCTACTACTTGTATTTGACACACTTTTCTTCTCTTGAAGTTGTCTGTTATGAAACCAACTCAAGAAAAGATAGAAAAGATAGATCAACGCCTTAGAATTCAGCCTCTTCGAGGGGGAAACCTCATTTACATTACATAAATGAACAATTCTTCGATGATTCAAATGACAAAACCTCCTTTCTATATATAGGAGTCTAAGGAGTCACAATATAACCCAGCGAACCTAACAATAATAATATAAAGCCAAAAATAACAATAGAGAGATTCTATGGGGCACAGTAATAACAATATGGGGGCAATAGGGGCACAACAATATTAATAAGGGGTACAACTACCATAGTAATGGGGGTAATCACTAGTATTATAGGGACCCAACATGCCCCTCTCCTTCAAAAAAAGTGTTGTCCTCAACGCTTGAGTAGTTCTGGATACTTATGTATAAAATTATCATCCTCCCATGTGGAATCTTCGGCAGATAAGTTCTTCCACTTGATAAGATACTCCGAAATTGATCGATTTCGTAGCTGTCGAGATCTTGTTTCTGTGACTGCTTCCGGTTCCAATATAATTTTTCCTTCCTCGTCAAGTTCTGGCAATATTGTTTGAACTGGGAGCTTGTCGCCTATAAACTTCTTTAAACATGAAACATGGAAAACTGGGTGCAATCGAGAAGCTGCAGGAAGCTCCAATTTGTATGCCATAGTACCAATCTTTTGCAACACCTTTGTACAGACCATAATACTTTGGTGATAATTTATTATCCTTCTTAGCTTGCTTGAGGGACATTTTCTTATATGGTTGTAGCCGTAGAAATACCCAATCACCTACAACAAAACTTCTTTCACTACGATGTTGATCTGCCTGTTGTTTCATTCTATTTTGTGCCAACACGAGGTTATCCTTTAAGAGTTGGAGGACTTGTTGTTGATGTTCCACTGCTTGAACCTTAGAATTTTCTCTTAAATATGATGTGATGGATGGTGGTTCATACCCATAAAGTGCCATAAATGGGGTCATTCTTGTTGCTGTATGGAAGGAAGTGTTATACCACCATTCAGCCAGAGGCAACCATTTGACCCATTGTGTCTGTTTATCAGATACAAAGCAACGAAGATATCTTTCCAAACATTTGTTTACTATCTCAGTTTGCCCATCAGATTGAGGATGATAAGATGAGCTATGAGCTAACTGAGTACCAAGACAAGAAGATAATTCTGTCCAAAAATTTCCAGTGAAAATGGGATCTCTGTCACTTACAATAATCTTTGGGTTTCCATGTAGCTTTTGAATTGTTTCCATAAATGCAGTAAAAACTGTACTAGCTTTAAATGGATGTGATAATGCACAAAAGTGTGCATACTTGGTAAGTCTGTCAACTACCACCATGATGACACTCTTTCCCTCAGACTTGGGTAAACCTGTGATAAAAATCCATTGAAACCTCCTCCCAATGTTGGCTTGGAATGGATAAAGGTTTAATAGACCCGGGTCTTAATTGTTTCAACTTTATTTTGTGGTAAACCAAACATTCCACACAAACTTTTGAATATCATTTAAGGCCATCCAAAAA
>APFE030593715.1:19105-42972 GCA_000404065.3 Pinus taeda | reverse complement strand
TTTTTCTTCCAATTGTTGTGGTGTCAACCTTATAGGTTGTGGAAGACTAGGGGCAACAACACTTCCGTCTTTATATTTGTGAGTGGTATGCTTCTTGGTTGCCATAATTTTGCTTTCGATTTTTCTTGCTAACCTGAATGCATTCTCTAATGAATCAGGTTCCCAAAGGCGAACATCGTGTTGGATATTATCCTTTAAAGACCCTATGAACACATAAATCCTATGCTCCTCTAGAATATCTTTTACCCTTATGTTCAATTTTCGGAACTCCTCAATGTGCTCCATTATTGAACCCTTTTGTTTGAGACTTATCAATTGATTAAAAAAAGTGTTGCTTTTTGTATCCTCATAATGTGCTATCAATTCTTCCCTAAAAATTGCCCAAGTGATAAATTGTTTACGAGAGCAAAGCCATTGATACCATACAAACTGATTTGCTCCAAATATAAAGTTGCAATACGTACCTTTTGTGTGTTTTGCACATTATTGAGATCGAAAAATTGCTCCATCTGTAATATCCATGTATCCATGTTGCGGGATCCTTGCCATCAAAATTCCTCATATCGATTTTTGGAATATGATGGGTCTTTGATCCCACATTAGAGTCTATGGAATCATGATTAACATTTCTTTTGTTCTCATCATGAGTTTCCTTTACTACCTTTCACCCTTAGTGACCATTTCTTGTAGCAACTTATTCATATTTGTCTTCAAATCGTCCATGTCTATCTTCAAACCTGTCTTCCAATCATCCATCTTAGCTTCCATGCCCTTTATCTTAGACTCCATGCCATTTATCTTAGCTTCTGCTAGCTTTTGTGAGGCTGACATTTTTTGCACTTGGTCTTGTAATTTTGATATATCATGTAGCATTTCTTCCTCTTCTTCATGAGTCATGCTAGAGCTTTCAGGTTCCTTACTAGACATTTGCATTTTATTTCCTCGGGGCATCAGTTACCGATAATAATGCTCTACTAGCCCTTTGAATTCCTTCAAAATAAATTTTCAAACCAATCTTAAGCAAAAATTTAAAAGAATCTACACACCTTTATTTTCTTTGTAGGAGCTCGATATTGCCTCTGATGTATCTTTGTACTTTCAAAACATCCAGTTCTAAAATTGCGACCTGTGGTAGCCCTCTGTGTCGTCTTTCCAATGCCACCAATTTGACCCCAATTGGATTCTCCAATGAAGAGTTATGCCAAATCTCCCACAGTGACCTGATTATAGACCTTTCCAGAAGAGCGAACTTGTATGAAGCGCCACATGTCACTATTTGGACCTTTGGCTCTGAAAGGTATCCAAACACAACTACAGTCAGTCCTCTTTCTGTACCTATTTGCAAAATTTCAATCCGATGCTCAGAGCGAAAGTTATGACGATTTTCCCCAGGTCACCTGTTATGAATGTAATTCAGGAGTCTGCAAAAAGACCAACTTCCTCAGATCATATCTCCGCAAATGTAGTGCGAAAAGCTCTGAAATTTGGACGTGAGCTGCAGCGTGATGTCTTCTCAAATGGGTTTTTTTTACTTCTGAAATGTCGCAGAAAAAAGGTTATAGCGAAAATACCACAATGACCTATTTGGAGTAGTGAAACCCTAGAATCCAAAGCTCTGATACGAAATGTTATGAGACCAACTCAAGAAAAGATAGAAAAGATAGATGAACGCCTTAGAATTCAGCCTCTTCGAGGGGGCAACCTCCTTTACATTACATAAATGAACAATTCTTGGATGATACAAATGACAAAACCTCCTTTCTATATATAGGAGTCTAAGGAGTCACAATATAAACCCAGCCAACCTAACAATAATAATATAAAGCCACAAAAATAACAATAGAGGGATTCTATGGGGCACAGTAATAACAATATGGGGGCAATAGGGGCACAACAATATTAATAAGGGGTACAGCTGCCATAGTAATGGGGTAATCACTAGTATTATAGGGACCCAACATTGTCTTCTATTAAGCATAGGTAAAGGATATACTCCCCCTGAGTCGATTATATTTTTGCAAGTCACCAGTTGAATCATTAAGGAAAAAAGGTCCTTCGTTGAAGTCATTTGGAGGTCCACTAGGGCCAGCTCTTTGCAGCTCATATTTTCTCTTCCAAACTTTAGTATGTCAAGATATGATAGTATCTTCCTTTTTATTCCACACATTCTTCATCCTCAATGGTTGGGCTACTTCTTTTGCAGCCTTTATCCTGACAAATTTGCAAACAAGTGCTTTGTGGCCAAGGTTTACAGACTTAAGTCATTCAATTAGACCATGAGATTCCTTGTTTTCATTCAACAATCTCTATTTTATTACAAAATATTTACATTCTATTAGTCAATGTCCAAAACTTTTGAAAGAGAAACATTATCCATAAAATAAACCTTGATACCTTAGATTTTGATTTGTTGGACCATGAGTATGATAAGTGCTTGGTTGCTTCTTATCTCCTATTGAATGTTGCTTATTGTGGCTATCATCTACTTGTCTTTTCTATTGTTGATAAGTGTTTTCTTCCATGAATTTATATTTTGTTATTGCTTTATATGGCTTCCTTTTCCTTTATTATTGATGGACTTATGATCTTCTGTAACACGATTTTCCACTTATTTGTCTTTTTCTTTCATGGAGCATGGTTCTTATTGAAAACCCAAACCAGTCTTTATGAGAGGGTATAGTTTACTAATGATAATCTAATTCAAGGTTTCAATACTTTTCTACATCTTCTAATATCGAGATAGTTGACTACTAGCTCTTTCTAGGTCACTTGTCATAGATGCAATTTTAGCTTCTAACTTTTCAAATTGATCTACCTTTTCCTTAAGTTGGTTTCACATCACTTATTGAAATCCTTTTTCCTTCTCTACTTGTGTTTTTAATTAGAAAACATCTTCTTCAAGCTCATATTCTCAATCATCATACATATAGAGTAGTTTCTTCTAGTCTCTATTTTCGGCTGTGAGTTTTTCTATTTCATCTAGAGTTGATTCTTTTGTCTCAATATTTGAACCATATTTTTCTTCCTAATGGTCAACTTCTTTTAGAGAAGGAGAATTGATTTCAATTCGTTGGGAATCCTTCCTTTTATCTACCTTCTTATTTCTTTGTGTGTTCCTCTTTTTAGTTTGAACAACAACATTTATGACTAGAGGATATTCCATGATATTTGTGTCATTATCTTAGCAACAAGTATATTTAACCATTTATGAGGAACATAAGCCTCCATCATCATGAATCAAGTGGATTTAATTTATCATTTCTTTTTTTGTTTGACAGTGTCTCAGTTTAGCTAAATCATGAATCTTCTTGGCTTCTTCATCATATTTATCCCGCGTACAATACTCCACTAAAATTAAAATGTTCACATCAAGAGAAAGGAAGTACACTTCCATTCTCACCTTCCATGGCACATAATCAGGTCCATGAAAAAAAGGAACTTCATATGTTTCAAACCATCCATAGTTACCCATGATCTACCTTCTAGCGGTGAAGCTACACTAGAAGGTATTATGCTTTGATACCAATTGTTGGTAACCAGGTCACTACTGAGAAGGGGGGTGAATCAATTGTTATACAATTATTAAACCTTTTATCCTTTTAAAAACTTCATCAACACTTGATACAACAATAATAAAGAATGTACAATAACATCAAAATAAGCATACATAAGGAACACATATATTTCTGGTGGAAACCCTCAAAGGGAGAAAACATCAATATTGTTTTGTTTCTTATTTTCTTTTATTGATTCTCTAATCAATTTCTTTTACATATTTTAGCTGGCTCCTACTCCCCGTGCAATAATTTGTTGGCCATAATTAGCTATGATTCCCCTACTCCCTATGCAATAGTTTGTTGGCCACTACTGGCTAGGAAGCCCCTACCCCTGTAATATTTTTTTGGCCACTACTAGCTAGGAAGCCCTAACTCCTGATCTTGGAAAGCCACCAATTGCTGGAGGCCCCAACCCCCTCAAACTCTATGGGAAAACCTTTCATCCATTTTCAAACTAGGCTCTAATACAATATGCTCCATAGAAACATTATTGCAATAGCAAATATCTTCAATGCACTATAAGCTCAATAATCACTGTTCTCATCAAACCCTAACAACACAATCTAACTAAAACATTATAGCAGTAAACTCAAACTCGAAAAATCATCCACTAGCATATATGCGATTCTCTCTTTACAAATTCAAACAGAATGAAACAACTTCCCTTAAGCTAACACTAGAAGAGGCAGCACACTATCACCACAAATAGCATACACTACTCACCATAAGATCAACCCTTAATACATAACTTTTCTAGTAGCATACAACAAACTTAACAAAAACATATGCAACTACAAAGGGAATTACATGGCTTTGCAATAATAGTCCAACTAGACATCAATATAAACTCCGTAAGACATTGTTAGTCATATTAAATACAATCAATATTTGGCAAACACTACTATAGGCTCTGACAATCACTAATATAAATACAAGCAAGAAACATATATAGCAAAATAAAATCAAGACTCTACTAAAGGCATCCAGCCATTGATCTTTACTCATTTTGATGCATAGCTATCTCAACCTCTGTCCAATCACAACATATAGATATTTTGTACTGGATCTTTAATCAACCAACTATATACCAAGTGAGCCACTTGATCTACCTCACAACTATGTGTAACCAATTGAGTTCAAACCTCTGCTACAAATTACATTACTTCTCAATCGAACCTTACTCCATGTGTAGTTAGTCACACTAATTTCTCTGGCTATGCCATTACGATTGGCATGAATACAAGGAATCATGTGATATAGGTGTGCTCTGTCACTGGTCCATGCACACTCTAGTACTAGAGATATAAATATCTGCTACAAGTTCACATTGCGTATATGGATACAATCACTCCATATCAAAATGTGCACACAACAACAAGAAATTATACAATACTCAAGGTCAAATCATATTCTTCCCCACCTTTTTTGTTATCTACAACCTCATGTATATATATTATTTTCCCAACAACCATGAAAAACACTTCAGCACACGAGATCAAGACCACATCAAGCCATTACTTGGCATGACTAGATCAAAGCATTAAGTAGGACCAGTTCCACACATTAAACACCTCAACCAATCAACCATTAATTTGCTCCATTACCTTGTGACTAAATCCATGTGTTAATGATGACTAATCATCCCATGATTCAAAATCATTGAGTTCAAATATGGACTAGATCTATTATGAAACCAATAAAAACAATACTATGGAAAAAATGATGGTATAGCCCGAGGTTTTCACGCAGTGCTGTGGTCTTCAAACTAGAAAACTAGAATAGTTAATGTGTGCATGGAGTGGTAAGCTTGGTCCACTTTTCTACTCCCACACTATGAAAAGGGGATTCCTGCACCACTCTTGTAAACATTGGTAAACTTTCACTTCTTCAACACATAATTTTTAGCAAACTTTCAAGCCACCTTTAACACCTTTTCAATGACCTATACACCTATAAAACATAATTACACACATCTGCAATACACCAGTACATCAACCATCCATGAGGACTACAATCCACTACCAGGTTGACATGAATGAAAACATGTCATCCAACCATAATGCCAATAGATCTATACTATCACATGGATAGGGGCACACTGAAGGGGGAAAATTTTATCATTGAGAGGACCATAAGAGGATCTGGAATCCTTTCAAGGAGATGGAGGGATGTTTCTTGAGGGTATCTCAGCTTCCTATGCAACTTGGTTTAGTGCCTCATTTTTTTTTACTATCCATCGTTGCACCTTAATTTCAATTACCCTCTCATTGAGCTAATTTCACTTGGGATAAAGAGGTTGGGCCCTTGCATTTTTTCCATGATGGGTTGTTTTATCATGGATGGTTGTTAGTTTTCTTGGATGATCCTCTTCTCCTTTTGGGTTATTTCCATTGATCATGTTCTTGCACTTTATATTTTTGTTTTTCAATGTTCTTTTTGCAGATTCAAGCAAAGTGTTTTTACTCATGACAAGCCTTACACTTAAAAGAAAAATTGGTCATAATCTGCCTCTTGGATATGGAACCAATTATCATGGTTGAGGTTTATTATGACCAAAAACCCTTTGTCCATATTTACTTCAGCACATATCCTCGCATAAGAAAACAAAGCCTTTTGTGGGTTATCACAATCAACATACTTAGCTAGGGTATTTATATTGCTTCTAAAAGTGGCATCATTCTAATAATGTAGAGGAAAGAAGGGAATTTTATCCCAAAGCTAGCTAAAAACCAACAAATATATTCATATAGGTAGGTAGCGAAGGGTTTCTTCACCTTTTACTTCGAAACTCAAGGAGGACCAAAATTTAATCTTCAAAGTGGACCATATTTCATTAGACCCAAACAACTATATATGCATCGGTGGAACCCTAGTTTTAATCCATACTATGATATCCCCATAGTCGTTCTAGTCTTGGTTAAACTTGGGTATCTCCCTCTAAATTGTTGGAACAATTCCACATCTAGACTTATTGGAAAATCTTTGGGGAAATATATAGATTATGTGGAACCAAAGGAGGGACTATTTTCATGTGCCTAAGCCTGTGTTGAAGTCGATATGGAGAAAGGGCTCCAAAAAGCAATCAAGCTTTTCATAGATGATTGGACTCACATTTAGGAAGTTGATTATGATCAAATGTAAAAAATTTCACGAATACACACACTTTTCCAGGAGTTTTTCAAAAGCACCAACTAATCCTGAAAATCAAGGGGAATAGGGGGGACAATGGAAGCAATCCAAAAGGTGAAAAGGCCTCAATAAACAATAGGCCTTGAATCATGGGAAATCATCCCAAGGATCAAAGGGAATAGGAAAGAAAAAAAAATCAGGAAAAAATAAGGAGAGTTCAATTGAATCAATGAATCACAAGAGCTTGAATAAAAAATATAAAAACTTGACAAATTTGAATGATGAAGAAGTCCCTTCTCATGAATCTTAGGAGTCATTTTTAGAACATATTGAGAAATCCCTACAAAGGAGAATCAATCTCTTGAAGACTCCTAGGTATCCTCAGATGATTCATCAAAATATTAGGAGGAAGCTATCGACCAAGCCCCCATGGAAACCTCAATAGGTAAGAAATCAGAGATGGAGAAAACTAAAGAGAAGGATTGAAAAGTTAGGAAAACAGGGAGGAAAGAAAGAAAAGAAAAATGGAAGGAACAAACTAAAAAAGATAAAGAATTGGTTTTCAGAGCACCATTCCTTTTCACCTAGCAGACCATCGAAGTAAATAAGGAAAAAAGGGAAAAATAGTAGGCCCCTCGAAAGGGGTGTCACACCCCAAAGGTAAGTAATGATTACCATCTCCTGGAATTGTAGAGGCTTTGGCTCAAAGAAAAGAATAACTCAGGAAAAATTATTAATAGCAAAGGATAATCCATCTGTGTCCCTCTTTCAGGAGACAAAAATGGATGAGAATGAGCTCTCATATCATAAGAATAAAATTTGGAGTAAAAGTATTCTCATTTTAGTAAGTTCTTCAATAGCATCAAGAGTTCTGGGTATATTCTGGGATATGGATCAACTCAACTTGTTGAACACTAAAAATTCAAAGCATTGGATGACCACTACGTTCCAAATCTTGTCCTTAAACCAGGTATGCGCAATGACCAATATTTACATTCCTATTCTTTTTAGTGATAAGAAAGATTCTTGGAAATCCCTTGTGGATTCAAAAGATTCAGAATTTAGGGAAAACTATATTATTGGAGGAATTTCAATACCGCCCTCCATAAGAAAGAGAGGAGAGGAGGGATGTTGGAATGAGATCCCTTCCAAGAATCCATGGAAGGACTTATCATCTCTTTGAATATTTTGGATATTAAACCCTCTAAAGTGCGCTTCACGTGGAATAATAGACCAACTAGCTCCGAGAATATCATTGCAATACTAGATAGGTTCATAATCACTAAGCCAATAGAGAAGAGGCAACTAAAAACCAACATAGATATTCATATAGGTAGGTAGACAGGGGTTCCTTCAATTTTTACTTCAAATTCAAGGAGGACTCAGACGTAATCTTCAGAAGTGGACCATATTTCGTGGGACCATAAGGGTTATATATTGATCGATGGAACCCTAATTTTTAATCCAAATTATGATATCTTGAAAATCATTCTAGTCTTGGTTAAAATACCATGTCTCCCTATGCATTGTCGGAAATATGCCACATTTAGATTGATTGGAAACTCTATGGGGAAATATAAAGGTTGCTTAGAGCATATGGAGGGATTGTTTTCCTATGACTGAATTTATCTTGAAGTGGATATAGAGAAAGGGCTCCAGATATAAATCAATCTTTCTGTGGATGATTTGACTCACATTCAGGAAGTTTATTACGATCAACTTATTTTCAAATGAAGAATTTTTCACGAATATGGACATTTCCAAGAGTTGTTCAAAATCACCAGCTACTCTTGAAAATCAATGGGAACAAGGGGAAAAATGGAAGTAATCCAAAAGGTGAAAAGGCCCTGATAAACAATCTGCCTTGAATTAGGGGAAGTCAAACTAGAAATCAAAGGGAATATGACACAAAGAAAAATTAGGAGAAAATAAGGATATTTTGAATCCAATTGGGGAATCATAAGGGCTTGAATAACAAATATGATGCCCCAACAATTTTTAATGATGAATAAGGTCCTTCTCATGAATCTTAGGAGCTAGTTGTCTAACATAGTGAGGAATCCCCAGTAAAGGAGAATCAATTTCCCAAATACTCCCAAGTCTCCTTAGATGATTCATTATAAGATGAGTAGGAGGCTCACCTATCTTCAAAGGAAGCTACTTACCCACTCCCCATGACAAGCTCAGTAGGTAAGAAATCAAAGATGGAGAAAACTAAGAGATGGACTGAAAAGTTAGGAGAATAGGGAGGAAAACTAATAAAGAAGAAAAGAAGTAACAAACTAAAAGATATAGATATTTGGGCTTTCATATTATCATTCCTTATCAGTTGGTATACCATGGAAGTAAATAAGGAAAAAAGAGAACAATGAAAAGACCCTCAAAAGGGACATCACACCCCAAAGGTAAGTAATGATTGCAATATCCTCGAATTGCAGAGGCTTTGGTTCAAAGAAAAGAATAGCTAAGGGAAAATCATTAATTGTAAAGGAGAAACCATCCATATCCCTCTTCTAGTAGACTAAAATGGATTAGAATGAGCTTTAATCTCATCAAAATAAACTTTTTGGTGAAATTATTCCTATTTCAATAAATTCTCATGGAGCATAATGAGGTTTGGGTACTTTCTGGGATCCGGATCAACTCAAGTTGTTGAAGAGTAGAAATTCAAAGCACTAGATCACCACTACTTTCCAAATCTTGGCCTTAAACTAGGTATGTACAATTATCAATCTTTATATTTATGTTCTTTTTAGGGATAAGCAAGAGTGTTGGTAATCCCTTATGGATTTATAAAACCTACAATTTGGTATAACTACATTATTGGAGGATATTTTAATAACACCCTCCATCAAAAAGAGAAGAGAGGAGTGAATCTAGTTCAGGATCCCTTCCAAGAATCTATGAATATCTTATCAGCTTTCTACATCTTTTGGATATTAACCCTCCAGAATGTGCTTCACATGGAATAATATATGAAATTGTTTCGTGCATATCAAAACAAGCATTAAAGGAAAATTTACCCTAAATGTGCCCAAGGAATTTTTATGTAATTTCCATGTCATAATATGTAAAATATTCAAAATCCTTTAAATTTATATAGAGGTACATGTAAATATTTTGGAGGGAAAAGAAGAAAGACTACTTTTTTTAATTGTATTTTTGTATTATCTCCTTTAGGTTTACTCAAATTTCAAGTGTCGACACTTGCTAGATGTGGAATTTAACTCCATATCCAACAAGTACTCATTATGCATACTTTGGAGATGACCTGCATTGGTAAATAGTGAAGATACATTAAAAAAGTGCCTTGAACACACTTTTTTAATGTATTTTCAATTTTTATCAATGAAGTCTTCTCAAAAGTATGCATAATGGGCACTCACTAGATGTTGAACTCAATTCTACATCCAATGAGTGCTTACACTTGAAATTTGAGTAAATATATAAGGAGATAAGCCAAAAGTACGATTAAAAAAGTAGTTTTCTTGTTTTCCTTCCAAAATTCATAACTCTTATTTTATTATTTTAACTATTATTTTATTATTTTTCCTTAGTAGTCCACTTTTGGGATAAAATTTCCTTTAATGACTGTATAGGTTCCTGATCTCTAACCTCTTTCTCTCACTAAATTTGTCACTTCAATATTTCGTCCTCCCCTAGAACGGATTTGATCATCATCCCATCAAGATGACAACGAGGCTCCTTCATAATTATGGTCCGCTCCCTTTCAATTTATTGACTCTTTGATTACAAGTCTCTGATTTCTCTGAGTTGGTGATTGCTTCATGGAATCAATGGGTGGAAGGTAGTCCTATATCCATTTTGGAAAATAAAATCAAATGACTTAAGCAAGACATCAAGCAATGGCGTAAAAAAGGGAAGTCCAATCATCAAATTTCTCTTGTTTCCTTAGAAAGAAAGTAGATCAGATTCAATCAAAGATGGAATCCAAATTCACCCCAGAAGAATTATTGTAAGAAGAATTACAAACCTTCCAGTCCTATCATGTCATATTAAACCAAGAAAATTTTTCTGAAGATAGAAATCAATAAGTGTTTGGTTATAGTCCAGAGAAATAAATAGACAAAATTTCCATAATCAAGCAAAAAACAAGAAGTGAAAAATAAAATCTCAAAGATCCAAGTGCAGGGGAAAAAAATTGATAACTTTGAATCTATCCAAGATGCAACTTTTGAATAATTCTAAAACTTATACCACAACCCTGACTAAAGTAATGAAGAGTTGGAAAACTTCATGCTAGAAAATATCTCGGAGCTAGTGTTGGAGTAAATGAATGCCCAACTCACAGTCCCTCCAATAGTTGAAGAAATATGTCAGCCAATGTTCTCTTTTCACCCAAGTTCCCACGTTGGATGGCTTCCCTTCTCTCTTCTATCAATGTTTCTAGGAACTAATTCACAAGAATTTGGTAAGAATGGTGGTTTACTCTCTCAAATGATTGTGTATGGGGGTCACATCAATTCCTCCTTCTTAGCATTGATCTCGAAAGAAAGGAATACCTCTTCTTTTTCCATATTTAGAAAGATCTCAATATGAAACGTCTCATATAATATTATCAAAAGAAATTGGCACCAAGGCTTAAGAAAAATTTTCCCTGCATTGTATTAGAGAACTAATGAGGCTTCATCCTAGGAAGACATATCTTCGACAATATTATCATGATTTAAGAAGTTTTGGATTCCATTCGGAGGAGGGGTCTTTAGGGAATTGTAGTAAAATTAGGCATGGATAACACCATTAACAAATTTGGGCACAACTTCCTCTTCAGATTCTTGCAAAATATGGAATTCCAAGGAAAATTCATGCAATGGGTGGCCTTATGTATCAGCTCACCTTGGATTACTCCCTTAATTAATGGCATGGGCTCTCGTTTCTTCAAACCCACAAGGGAACTCTAGAAAGGTTGTCCCCTTTCTCCATTATTTTACATCATTATGGGTGACTCACTGAATAGAAGACTAGAATCTGAAAGAAGCAACGATTGATTACCAGGAATTCACTTTCATAATGGCATAAAAAGCGTTCATCATTGTTAGTTTGTTAATGATACAATCCTTCTAGGTAGAACCTCAGCAATGATAGCCAAAATGCATAGAAGTATTCTCAATAAAGTTTTGGAGGCCTTTAGAGTTCTGATAAATGATGCCAAACCCGAAATTTTTCTTGGAATATAAATCTTCTACATGAAGGGAAAATTGAAGAGGCCCTCATACTCAAAGTGTTCACTGATTGGTTAGATTTCAAATATTAGGGGATGTGTGTAATCCTTAATAAATCCTCTTCTCATCCATGGAATAGTATCATTGAAAAAATAGAAACAAAAATAGAAAACTAGGGGTTTACTGGTCGAATCTTGTTGGGCGAACTGTAATCTATTCTCCAATTCTAATTATATGCTATTTTGGTTCCCAAGTTCATCCATTTACACCTCGGATGCCTCAGAAATATCTTATGGGGAGGAAAATATTCTACAAAGGATTTTCAACTAATTAAATGGGCCACTATCAAAGCTCCCAAACTCTATGCTGGATTGGGCATCAAGGACCCTTCCTTGTTGAACTTTTCCTTTGGTACGAGGCTAGATTGTAATATATAGACATAACCAAATTCATGGTGGGCTCAAATTCTAAAATTTAAATATATTTGGCCCTTAGAATCAGGTTTAATCGAATAATTCTCCCCCATCTAGAAGCTTATAGCTTCTCCATCTTTCTTGATTAACTCTCACCTCAACTAGATCCCTGGAAATAATGAAATTATTTGAATTTGGGAGGATCAACTTCCGCATCGTGATCCATTAGTTCAATCAAAGGAATTGTGATTGTTAAAAGATTATATGTGAATGTCTGGAATGTCAACTTGATGCAAATCTAACTCAAATTTTCTCTAAATTGTCCCCTTAAGTTGGATCCCCAAATCAGCGCTTCCTTTAACCTTTAGGATGATCACTATGGAAAATTTATAAAAGGAGGCAGGATTCAGAAGGGTGGCCAACTCTATGAAAGTATGGTCAAATCTACACATATATAATTCTTCACCCACTATGTGCTCATAAGTCGCGACCTTGGAGTTCAACAGTTCTTTAAAATGAAAATTTGAAATTGTTACGGGTTTGTGAACTCCCAGTTATCAACCTACCACCTAGTTTACGGCATTCCTAGCTTCTACAGTCACTGCTTACAAATAAATCGCTCTTATCCTCAAGGTTTTGCCCATATTCCATATGTCAGCCGCTTGTAGTGAAGACCTCTCCCAACCACCTATTCTCTTCTTGGCCCCACTGAACTTCCTGACTCCTAATTGAAGTTACTTTCGGGCTTTGATAGTCCAGGGAAACGGGAAAATTTTTGTCACTTACAAATTTGTCAACAGACAAATCCCTAGTGTGGGGTGCTTTTTACAAATTCCAATTCAATAATCTTAGAAGCTTTCATGCTTCCGAGGAACTCTATTATGGGTTCCATGAATTGAGGGTTCAAGGTCTCATTAAGTGAAAGACTTCATCACAAAACAAAAATTAACTACATGTTGCATGCCTTCGGTCATATAATTAGATGTATGGCTCTATACTCCAACTCTTCTAAGCTCCTTTGATTCATCTTACTCCTCTCATCTCTGTAACAACGTGGGGAACCTCCTCTCTGTGCCTTCTCTCACAACCCTTTTTTCTCCTCTTGCAACCAATATATATATATCTATATATATATATATATATATATATATATATATATATATAATATATATATATATATATATATATATATATATATAATATATATATATATATATATATATTGTTTGTTTGTTTCTCTCATCTGCAACAATTATACCTAGAAAAACTATTGTAGCATGCACAGAGTTGGCATATTAATTTATATGGAAATGTAACAAATTACAGAAGGATTAGTTTGAAATAGCTTTCACTTCACACACTCTGAAGCTCATTTTTAATAAAATCAAAGAAATGTAAATATTACAAGTGGTTCGGTCCATATCCACAAATGTAGGATCTAAAACACCAATTTAGAGAAAATTAAACAAACTACAACAATTATGCACCAATCTACCTAATTAAACAAATTACATAACAAACTAAGTAAATTCCCTCCTAACAAACCACTCAATAAGGATCCAACTCCTCTAGTAAATGATTTTGACCTGTCAAACAATGAAAATTACGAATGCCCTTGCATCATATTCCCAAGGAAAAAATATTTCATAGACTCTTGTACATGAGTTCAACATATTTTCCACTTTTCTATATGAGTGTGGCAACATCCATGTTGTATCTAAAACAGGAACGTTTTTCCACTCAACCAAGTATTCAAAATATTCTTTGTCCTTAGCTTTCTTTATCAATCTCTAGTTCAAAATCCTTTCAGGATGCAAAGGTTCAACTATTGGTATCTTCTTTTCCCATTGTAATGGTTGTTGCAATTAATGATCACTTGTTGGTTGTTATGTGTCATGCTCATACTTAGATAAATATTCTACATTAAATATTGGTGAAATTCTAACCCTAGGTGGCAATTCAAGTTCATAGGCATTAGCAGAGAATTTCTTCAAGATTCTGCAAAGTCTTATCTTCTTAAATTTTAATTTGTTGTACTCTCCCTCTGGGAATATTTCCTTTCATAAGGGTGTAAATACCTTCTGCTAAAATCCTCTCTTCCCTTATATTTTAGACCATTATCAAGTAGTTTTTTGTTTACCTCGTCATGGATTTCTCATATGGTTATAGCAAAGCCTTCTCATACTGCACTTCTTAATTTACTCCTTTCTAAATTATAAGCACATGTACTCGTCTTGGGTTCATTCCATACATGATTTGGAGAGGGTTTTGTTTAGTGGTTCTATTGGGAGTGTCACTGTATGCATATTGAACTCGCACTAGAATTTGGCCCTATTATTTAGGATGATCTCTAGTCAAACTGTTTAAAATTTTTCCCAAGATTTTATTTACTACTTCAGTCTAACCATAATTCTATAGGTGATATGTTGAGCTAAAATTCAATGATGTGCCAAATTTGTTCCATAGTGTTCTCTAGAAATGTCCCAAGAATCTAGTATCTTAGTCTGAGACAACACTCTTAGGCATTCCATGTGGTGTTACCACCTCTTTAAAGAACATATTAGCAGCATGGCTAACATCACTAGTCTTAGCACAAGGAATAAAAGAGCCATTTTTAAAAATCTATCTACAACCACAAATATAGAATCATTATGCTTATTATTTCTTGGTAGTCCTAAAACAAAATCCATACTCACCAAATCCCAAGGCCTTTATGGGCTTGGAAATGGGGTATACAATCAAATGTTTTGGCTTCTTCCTTTGGCATATTAATGGGTTCTGCATTTCTTTACAATGTTTTCCACATTATTCGTCAAATTTGGTCAGTAATAATGTCTTTTCAATAGATCATAAGTTATTTCCTTCCCAAAATGTCCTCGAAGGCCTCCACTGTGTTTTTCCTTAATCAAATTCTCTCTCATGGAACAATTGGGAATACAAAACTAGATGTTCTTAAAAAGCAGTACATCTTGGATCATATAGTCAAGCCATGGACTTCGACTTTGAGAAACTAGATTTTTACAAGGTTCGAAGGCTTCCTTGAAATCTACATCCTTCTCATATATTTCCTTCACAAAATCATATACTAACGCTTGAATTTGACTTTCCTGTGACAATAATTGTCTCCAGTTCAAAGCATTTTCAATTTTACTATACTTTCCACTGATGTTATTTAAAACAAATGTAAAACTTTGCAAGCACTCGACTCACTTAATTTGATTTTGATTCAGTTTATTTTGTTGCATAATATATTGGAGGGCATGATTATCAGTGTATAAAATAAATTCCCTAGACAATAAATAATGTCTCCATTTTTTAAGAGCTTGAACGACTACATCAAATTCTTTTTCATAAGTTGTATACATCCTTTTGGAATTTAGTTCCTCACTATAATAATCAATGGGACTATCCTCTAGCTCAGTATTTCTTGAATCACATCGTTGTTAGCATTTCTTTTCACTTGGAAAGGCTTATTAAAATTCGCAAGTGCAAGGATTAGTTATTCTATAATCTTCTCTTTAGCATCTGGAATCCCTTCTCAGCTTCAACATCCCACTAAAATGGTTGTTTATTCTTCTTAATTATCTCCACAATTCGTGTGCTCATTTTTCTAAAGTTCCTAATGAATTTTCATGTGAAAACTCACCAAACCATGAAAAATTTTGATTTCAAAAATATTTTTCGGAGAGGGCCATTCTACAAAAGACTTTACCTATCTTGGATCCATATTCAACCATTCTCTGCAAATGAAAAATCCTAAATATATAAGCTTTGGTTTTAAACATTTACATTTCTTCAAATCTATAAGTAACTTTTCATGTTTTAGTCTCTCCAATGCATACATTATTTGTCACATATTTTCCTCCTTTGACTAGTTGTAAATAAAGATGTCATCTAGGTAAAAAATTACAAACTTCCCTATGAAATGTTTCAATACTTCATTCATACGTCTCTTGAATGTACTAAGTGCATTGGACAATCCAAACGGCATAACCATCCATTCATTTAATCCTTCACTAGTTTTAAAGGAAGTTTTCCACTCATCTCACTCTCTAATTCTGATTTGATGATACCCACTTTTCAAATATTTTTTTGAAAGCCATCTTACACCACTTAAACAATCTAGGAAATCATCAATGTGTGAGAAAGGAAAATGATACCTAATTGTGATTTTATTCAAAGATATAGAGTCTGTACACATGCGCCATCCACCATCCTTCTTTGTACTTAATATTGTAGGCACTGCGCACAGACTATGACTTTCTCGAATCGGGCCTTTATCTAATAAATCGTACACTTGTTTTCTGACTTCCTCATTTTCCTTAAGTTTCACGCACTAAGAAACCTTGTTGGTAAAACTTTCTCCTTGTATTAGATCGATATGATGGTTGATACTCCTTATAGGTGGTAGTTCACTAGGTACATCATCCACAACAATGTCATGGTGTTCCTCCAACAATTTTTGAATTCTAAAGACAAATCATAAATAATAGTGGAAGTAAGAACTACTCTAGGCTTGTAAATAATAGTAAAATTTACCTCTCTGTCTTCAACTGCTATAAAAATTCTTTTCCACTCATCACCAAAGCCTTTGGATCACTAGTTGAGGAATCCCTTCTTCTTGTAATGGAAGCAAGGTATGATTGATGCCATCCCTCTAAAACTTATAAGTATTCTTCTTACCATAATGTACAACAACTCTATCAAACCACCACGACCTACCCAACAAAATACGACACGTCCATCGAAATCATATCACACAAATCTTATCCTTGTAGCTGTGAATCTGAAGCTCTATCTCACACTACTCATTCACCAAAATTTGATGTCCTTTTTGCAGCGAAGACACCCTATATGGTGTTGAATGAGTTTTCCTCTTCAACTTAAATTTTTCTACAACCTATGTAGACACCAGGTTTTTAGTATTGTCACTGTCAATCACCACTTTACAACACTTCCCTTGAACTTTGCAAACAAATCATAATAAGGTTCTCATTTGGACTAGCTCAAAATATTATTTCTCCTTCTTAATTGACGCCTTTTTCATCACCAAGGCCTCTCCTATCTTTGGCACATTCTCAGCTTCTTACACCTCTGATTTTTCTTCCTCTACTATAACAGTGACAACATTCCTTTGGTCTATCTCTTTTTTCTTTTGACAGTCATATGCTATGTGTCCAAAATTTCCACATCTGTAGAAACAAAGCTCTCTTTCTATCCCTCTTCCTCATCCTCTAGAAAAGTATCTTTGGCCTCTAGATTCTCCCTCTTTTTATTTTCATGGAATTGAACTATGAGTTCCATCTCTTGGTGCAATACATCTCCCTCTATTTGTTTGTTTCCCTCTTCCTCTAACAACACTCTTACCTCCTCCAACTTTCTTCCTTGCAATTTTTTCCTCGACATTCAAAGTCAATTGATATGCCTCCTCCCCATCTTAGGTGACAATACACTAATACCGTCCTATATTTCTATTCTAATCCCATTTATATACTTTTTTGTCTTCACTGTAGACGATTCTACATATCCTACCTTGATATTTACCTTGTAAAATTATTCGGTGTACTCTCTAACTATCATCACCTTCTACCTAAGATTTTGCATACTCCTGAACAAGGTAATATGGTAATCCTTCGACAAAAACTTACCTCTAAGTTTTACTGCTATCCTATCCTAACTTTTAATATTTTTCTTGTTCTTTCTCCTTCTTTTTGATTATAAACTATCCCACCAGAGAGTTGCATGACCTTTTAACTTAGTTACAACAAACATGGCCTTCTTCTTCTCATCTATTTCTTCATATTCAAATAATTTACCCATGTTTGTGATCTAGTAAATAAGCTCCTCTAGATTCATGATGTCTATATAAGAAGAAATATCTAGTTTGAGTTTCATAACAAATCCCAAAACTACTTTCAATGCTTTAGCTTTTGCAGGTTCTTCTATTACTTCTTCTTTTTTCTAAATGTTCTTCCTATTTTGGACTCAAACCTTCTTGTTTTGGTTCTATTTTGGTGGCATGATTCCTTCTATTCCTAAAGCAGATGTAAAGTATTCTGTAATACCACTTGATGCAAATATAACTCATATTTTTTCTAAATTGGCCCTTGAAGTTGGTTCCCCAAATCAACACTTCCTTCAACCTTCAAGATGATCATGGTGCCAGATTTATGAAAGGTTGGAGGAGTCAAAAGGGGTGGAAAAATACATCCAAGAATGACTTAATATACACACATAGTAGTCTTCTCCCAGTCTGTTCTCATATGTCACAACCCCGAAGCCTGAACCTTCTTTAGAATGGAAATTTGAAAGTGTTATGGGCTTCCAACCTTTTGGGTATGAGACCCGCCACCTAGTTTCAATATTGCCCATGTTCTATTGTCACCACTTACAAATAACCCCTTTCTCTTATCCTTCAAGTTTAGCCCACTGTCCACCTGTCATCAAATTATACTGAAGACCTCATCCAACCACTTATTCACTTGTCAGCCCCATTGAAATGCTCGACTACTAATTGAAATTTCTTCTAGGCTTTGGTGATCTAGGGAAATGGGAAAATTCATGTCACCTAAAAATCTATCAAAAAACATATCCCTAATGCCTGACTCATTTTAGAAATTCCAATTCAATAACATTATAGGTTTCTGGGCTTCCAGTCTTCCAGGAACCTCTGTTATGGATTCCGTCATTCGTCAGTCCCAGGTCTCATTAAGTGGAAAAAATTGCTACAAAATGAAAATTGACTAAGTGTTGCATGGCTTCAGTCATATAATTAGATGTATGGATATATATAATCTCACTTTTCTTTACTCCTTTGATTCCTCTTACTCCTCTCGTCTCTGTGACATAGTGGGGCACTTCCTCTTTGTACCTTCTCTCGCAACCCTTTTCGCTCCTCCTACAACAATTAAACCCAAAAAACTATTGGACCGTGCATAGAGTTGGCATATAATACTATATGAAAATGTAATAGATTGCATAAGGATTGGTTGGAATAAAATGAAGAGATCTCACTCCACACACTCTCAAACTCATTTTTGTTAAAATGAAAGAAATATAAAGATTACAAGTATTTTGGTTCATATCCACAACTGTACAATCTAAAATACCAATTTATAGAAAATGAAACATACAGCATCAATTTTGCAAAAATCTTCCTAATTAAACAAATGGCATAAGAATAAAAAATATAACTCTTTTCCATA
The DNA here is from genome assembly GCA_000404065.3 of Pinus taeda. Classification (NCBI taxonomy): domain Eukaryota; kingdom Viridiplantae; phylum Streptophyta; class Pinopsida; order Pinales; family Pinaceae; genus Pinus; species Pinus taeda. Next base: position 23,485 of record APFE030593715.1, on the reverse strand, counting down.
ATTCTCTAGAGAATCAAAAGTTTTATGGCATCCTTCCACTATAAGGACTCTTATCATATCCTTAGAACCAATAATTTAGAAGTTGATATGATGGTAAACCTAGATTGTGCCATGGGAGAATCTGAGCTCATGCCTAATGATCAAAGAAAAAGATGTTTGATTCCCTAAGTGAACTAATGTCATTAAAAGAAAGGAACCTTATATATCGTTACTCTTGGAGTTTGGAAATGGCAATAATTAATTTCAATAAATTTCCCCACCTTATAAATTCACCTCCCCGATTACACCCCCTCTAACTAATGATGGTTCATACTTCATTCAGGCATTTGGAAGGATAAGTGTTAATGCATTCTCTCATAAAAAAATTGTCGCATTATATCATCTCTTTTCATGCAAGTGCACTTTCTGCGGCCTCACATGCATAAAGAATCATAACTCACCTACTCAAGCATTGAAATCATTCTTCAACCAATGTAATGGTGAACACTATTGAAAGAGCCATAGGGAAATTTAATGTTTTTGAGATGAAATTCATGTGGATTGGTAGGGGTGGTAGCATTAAATTGGAAAGATGTCACTCTTCAGAGACATCAAATTCTATGCTCCTCCCCCCATTTGTGCTTCCCTCCCAACGTCTATGAATTTGGTTTTGGTTTGGCTCTTCATCTCAATTGTGGCATTAAGACAGTTTCCCAATTGTCCACTCTACGAAGAGATTGAACTGAGGCTTCAATTTTTCTTTGAGATTGTGTCAGCGTGGGTGCGTAGCTCTCATTCATGGGAATAATGGCACTCAAGGCTGATTGGTTTAGAGGCCAATCAAAAATATTTGGTCTAGTCTAGCCTTTCACATCTCAATTTGATTGAATTTCTTTCAAGGTACCTCTATTTTTTTTGTTTCCAACACTGTAGTTTGCATAAAATTGGGATAGGATAATAACACTAGAGAGTTTGACTCCTTCATTAGCCATAGGGTAGATAATGGAAATGTGTTAAATTTATTTAGGGTTTCTTCTGCGTTCTTTTCATATGTATTTGGAAACCGTGTCAACCCTCTGGTCGTATTTATATTTCAAAATATTTGATAGAATGATTGTCTCAAAAGGAAGGTATTCAAAAGAACAATGGAATTTTCACCTTCTATCTCCCCCTCTTGGGTTTGATTTCTACTCTGAAAAGCATAACGAACAAATATTTAGATTCTGAGACATCTTCTCTTGATAACCTACGCCCTCACTACTTGTCCTCTCATGAAGATCTCTATAGGGCTGAATACGATTTGCAAGTGAATTTTTGACAAATCTCTCATTATCATATTGAGATTACTTACAAGATTTTGTACCTACTATTCCAGTTCTCTTTCCTCACCTATGAAGTTTATTCTTTGAAGAGTATTGATACATATCTGAAACTATGTAAAGAATATCAAACAGATTTGGTAAATCATTAGGAGGGTTTAGGAAAGCACGAGATCAACCACAATAGGTATGATACAGACAGTGACTAATGTTTTCTGTTGGCTCATTATGGGTTTCTTTTCTTCTTTTTGTAATCATGCAAACAAGAGTATGTTTAGTATTTTATTGAAAGTGGTCCTATGAATTGTAATCATGAAGTCATAATATGAATAGGTTTTTCACTTATTGTTTTGAGTCTCAAGGTCTTATTAAGTAACCTTGAAATTAGGTTAAGAGTATACCTTATGTCAGTGTTTTGGGTATATAAATATAGAAGCTCAGTGATGTCTATGTCATACAATCTGAAGTGGATTTTGAAGATGTAACCCAGTCTATTTCGTTGCGACGAAATGCAGATTTAATTCAATAGTACTCATTTTTATTAAAAAAAAAAGTACCCTTCAAATATATTAGCACTTGAACAATATTAAATAATGATAATATTCTTGACGTATAAATATCAGGAAGATAAAGGAAAAACCTTAATTTCAACATTTTCATTGTAAAAAGAGATTGAAAAAAAATAGAATTTTTCTTACCTTTTGTAAGCTTATATATTAAAATTGATGTGTCATATAAATAAAATGAATAATAAATGTCCATAGACATAAATTTAGAAGAAATATCAAAGCACTTACTTTATGATGTTAAAATTAGAAAACTCATAAAAATTAACTTAATTATAATTTTGTTTTAAAGTAAAACTATGGTTGTTAATTTTAAACAATATTAACAAAATAATATATATATATTATAGATATATAATTATATATACAGAAATAAATTAGATACTAGATAGAGATTTTATTGCAAGTAGGTTTGATACAATACCATTGCCCAATAACCTGGTTTATCAATTCACATAGCCAAGAAACCTAATCCGTTTTATTGAAATTTGTATACATTTTTTAAATTAATCAATTCTATTAAAATGGAAAAGATGCTAAAATGTTTGGAAAATAAATTTGATCCTTGATCAGATATTTCATAGATGTAATTCCACCTACTCAATTATGATAATTAAAATAAAATTTGAAAATGTTATTCCAAATAAAACAAGATTAATTAAATATTTAGAATATAAAAAACCAAATTAAAAAAATGCTTAAATATCAAATTTTTAATAATATATAATATATAAATATATATATATTATATATGAAATTAAAAAATAAAAATGCAAAAGAATATAGAGATGTTTAAACCTTATGGTTAAGAAGGGAGTAAGAAGGGAGTTGCTAAATTAAAAATTATTTATAACCATAACTAAGAAAGATAGTATATGAAACCCAATATTAATTTTTGTTTGTGAAGTTGTGTTTCCTCTTATTACTGCATGTTTAACTTTTGGTTTAACTTTGGCTTGAAACATTGTAATTCACGAGCATCTAAACCATCAAAATCACTTGGGGGATTGCACCTGGCTTGGGCCACAACAACACTTAACATGAGTGGAATTTTGGCAATGAAATTTTGGATTGCACCTGGCTTAGGCCACAACAACAGTTAACATGAGTGGTATTTTTCCCATCAAATTTTGAACCAGTAACCTTCACATCATAAAGTACATTAACATTACACCCCATCACTATCTATTCTAAGTCTAATAAACAACATATAAAACACAATATTAAAATTGTGAAGTATCAATATTTTTTTTCTTTTATTTTATTGTATTATAATTTTTATCTTAATTTTAAATAATAATAAAATTTTTTCAAATATTTAAAGACTTAGAGAGAAATATAAATATAGTATATTTTTTTTTTAATTTAATACTTTTAGTTTAAAAAGTTAATAATAACTGAGGATTTATAATGGCTAATTGGGTAAGGTGAGAATAATATTTAATATTTGTATTAATGGCTAATATTAATATATACCTAAAAATAATAAACATAAAGCAATTAACCATAAGACATAATTAACATTAAAACTTAAAACTAGGAAAATAATTGTTAACAACTTAACTAATTTAGTAATAATAAGGGTTAATTTTAATAACTTTCAAATTAAGAAATCCCTATCAAAAACAAAGTTAGAAAATGTACCAAACAAATTTAGAAATTGTGAAGACCACCGACATTAATAATAGATAAGGACCTTAATATAATGTAACACTGAAAAAAAAACTCGTATTATTAAAATAAAAAAGAAAAAGGAGGTCTACCAAATTAAGGTGAAAAATTAATAATAATAATATCAGGGTATTAAATAAACAAGAATCTACAACGATAAATGAAAGGATACGCAAATGGCAAAGGTTAATAGAAAGGAAAGTAGCAAAGTTTGAGGAAGAAACAAATGTGGAAATTAGGGTGGGAACCTATTGTCCGTTAATATTTGAACGGTTTAGATTGTTCATTTGTTTTCATTCTCAATAGGTTTCCTTGAGACGTAGGGAAGTATTTTGAACAAAGACCTTAGAAATCTCAAATATAATTTAAGTTAGATTTTTTCCATTTCTTTTATTTGTGGGTTTTTTATTAATTATATCTTATTTTTAAGATTGTAATTTCATGTTTATCAAATCATATATCTATATATAATATATAGTATATTATATACTAGCTTACTATTTATCTTTACCTTGGATCTATCACTCTTTAAAGGATCAAATCTCTTTTCACTCTAAAAGAGGTTTGCATTTCAAGAAATTTGATCCGCCTTGAATCTTTGATAGATCCAAAGTTAAGATGGATTTAAACTAAATACTTTATATTCCACATGAATATGATGAGTCAATACCCTGGCTTCTCAATACAATGAATCAATATCATGGGTCATTTTTATTTTGATAGGGTTAATTTTATTCTTATTTTGACTAATTTAAAATATTTAGGTTACATTAGTGTCTTTTATTTTCTTTTTTAATTTGCTTAAATTCTAAACATTATCATATTGGAGTGATTGGAGGAGAGAA
>APFE030593714.1:0-17610 GCA_000404065.3 Pinus taeda | reverse complement strand
TACACAAACACAAATTCTTGTCTGCATCTATACACAAATTCATTTATGCATAGGAAAGATTTATTAAATGGAAGAAAACAGAGCTATTACCATCTAATGGTTAGGTGCATGAATGTAAGTGCTTTAAAACCAATATAAACATAAGAGATTAGAAATGACAATTGAAACTTATCGTAAGAGACTTAAAGATAATGACCTACTCATCAAGAAACCCTAGATTATGCAGAAAAGCAAGAATTCTGTTTTTGGGTTGTATGAAAGTGTCCCTCAAGTCATGATCCTAAAAGAGAGAGATGAGGTGAAAACCACTATCACCAACCTTTCTGAAATGTCTTCTATCACTATTATGCTACTGTTCTAACTATCCAAAAATGGAAGCAAACTAATTAATCATACCAATACTTGAAAATTAACAACACCAAAATTAGTTCAACAACTAACTATGCATGTAATCTAAGCATACATCTACAAAAAGAGGAACCTCTGTTGCTAGGGTTGGGCCCTAACCCAAGAACTTTAGACCTCTGATTCAACTCATCATTCGATCAAGGAAATGCTTCCCATTTTCATTAAAATATCAAAAATACATAAGAGTGATGAGTCACAATGTTTCAATTCGAAAATGCTTCTTGGCTACAATAAACAAAAATACAAATCCTAATAAGGCTATAGGCCTCTTTATTTATACAACTGAAGTTACCAACAACTTCCTTAAATTTAGGGATGCGTGACTCCCAATCTCGAGATCAACTGGTCTTCAACTATCACTGGTCCTAATGGCTCTGCTGCTCACAACTCTGAGCTAATGAAATTTGATTGAGGAATCTTCGAGTGAGTGAGGAGTTAAGGAGGGAGATACTGTCTCTTAAAATCCCTCTTTCTTGTCTCCTTCAAGTTCCTACACTTAATTAGCCAAAATTTTCTCCAAGACCCACAATCAATTCACATTAGACCACTAGACATGACATCTCATCTTTACTCTTCTCATTAAACAAAATATAACAAAACATGTAAAGAATTATGAGAAAAACCAATTTTAGTAAGCTGGAGATGCATTAAGGTCCATATAATTTACCCATTAATGAGCTTCATTAGGCACCATCAGGATCAAACTACCTAGTCTTCCAAACCTTCTTCTACATGATGTTCTCTACCTCTCGGAGTTGAGAAGAAACTTGCTATCTTTGGCTCATATCCACCAACGAAGACACTCGATTCACATATTTGATGGCAAGGTTGAGGTTTAGAAAATCATTATACCACTCACTTGTGATGACTGGGATAAAAAAAGAAAGACTACTGAAGCTTCAAGGAACCTATGCTCATGCACAAAACTTTTTATACAATTCTCACTATGATGAAGGGACACTACCATCCAGTATTTTATGGCATTCTAGATTTGGACATTTGAACTATGCAAACTTTATTTTTTGAAGAAAAGTGGTGTTATTGGTTTTCCTACCATTCCTATGAAACTTAAGAAATGTGATTCTTGTATCTTAGGAAATCACAACAGACAATCTTTTTATGATTCTCATTCTAGAGTACATAGAAAAATTGAACTCATTCATTTTGATTTGTGCGGCGCAATACCTGTTCCTTCTGCAAATGGTAATAAATACATGATGACATTTATTGATGACTACACCATAATGTGTTGGGTATATTTATTGAAGAACAAATATGAAGCTTTTGAAACTTTTAAGAATTTTCATGCTGGATTGAAATTGATACACAATATCACATTGACTCTATTCGTACTGATAATGGAAAATAATATACTTCAAATGAATTTGAAAAGTATCTTTGGTAGCATGGGATCAAACATCAAACAACGATGCCTTATAATCCCCAACATAATGGCATAGTTGAAAGAATGAACATGCCAATCTTATACATGGTATGTTCAATGATGATTAAAAAGATGTAAAGTTGATGTTTAGGGCTGATGCAGTTTTATGTGTTGTGTATATTAAGAATAGGTGTCAATATCATGCTATAAAAAACAAGACTCATTGTGAAATGTGGTAGGGACACATTCCTTGGGTGAGGCATCTCAGGGTTTTGGTTCCACCTGTTATGCCTCGATACTTAAGGAACAAAGAAACAAAATTGGTGCAAAGAGTCAAAAATGTATCTTCCTGAGGTACTAAGATACCTCCAAAGCATACCGTCTCTATGATGAAGTAAATAAGAATTTTATAATATATAGAGATGTGATATTTCTTGAATTTTCCAAGACTGATAATGTTGTTGAGCGACAACTTTATCGCTTGGATAGATTCCAATATGCGAATTATTTTCAAGAGTTTTATAATGAGATTCCACATCTTGAAGGCATGACCCCTATACCAATCTGTGGAATCTCCTTCTGAAGCACTGTGTCCCCCTCATGAAGCTCTAACTACTGATTAAGAAGACAGTTTGAGTGATGTGATTGAGAGAATTGGGAGGTTAAATATTGATTCAATGCCATCTCAGTCAATTGAGCAACCTAAGCCATCTCAGAAAGGTCCTCCAAAATGGCTCGCAAAGACACTTGAAAGTGTTTGTCCTGATGAGGTTGGAAAGACATGGACAAAAAGCTTTGCTAGACATGAGAGATATGATGTAGAAGATTTTGAATCACCTGTTGATATGGATGTTTCTTATGATTGTGAATTAAATTTGTCTACAGATTTCAAACCAACTTCCTTCAAAGAAGCCGCTTCTCATGATGAATGGAAAGAAGCGATGCAAAAAGAATACAATGCTTTGATAAGTAATGGCACTTGGAAGTTGGTTGATCCTCCACTAGGCAAACCGATTGGCTGCAAGTGGGTCTTCAAGAACAAGTATAAAGAAGATGGATCACTTGACAAGCATAAAGCCAAGCCCATGGAAAAAGGTTTTGCATAAAAGGAAGAGGTCAGTTATGAGGAGACTTTTGCCCCCACAACAAAATGGGCTATGATTTGAAATATCTTTGCCTTGGCTGCCCAGAACGGTTGGAAAGTCCATCAAATGGATGTAAAAACTGCTTTCTTGAATGGATATTTGAAAGAAAATGTTTTTATGTCCCAACCAAAAGGATTTGTTGTGAAGTGTAAAAAACATAGTATGCAAGCTTGTTAAATCTTTGTATGGCCTCAAACAAGCACCACAAGCTTGGTACGAGAAATTGATTGAGCGTCTTTTGAAACTCAATTTCAAATGCTACGATCTTGATGATGCAAGTTTATTTGTTAAGAAAGTTGGAAAAAGAAATTGTATATCTTATGGTGTATGTAAATGATCTTTTGATGACAAGGAACAATGAGGATTACATTGCATCCATAAAGAAAGAACTGAGGAAATGTTTCGAAATGACAAATTTGGGATATGTTTACTACTATCTTGGCATTGAAGGAATCCAATGTTCGAAGTTTATTTTCCTCTCTCAAAATAAGTACGTTGGATTTTTGATGAAAAAATCTGGCATGGATGAGTGAAATCCTTTGACTACTACAATGGAACAAAATTTAAAGCTCACGTCCATTGAATGAAAAGAATTTGAGGATGCAACAAAGTAAAAACAAATCGTATGAAGTCTCAACGATCTGATTACTACTAGACCAAACATTTCATTTTTTGTTAGAATAATTTCCAGGTTTGTGCAAAAGCCTTGTGAGGATCATTGGTCTACTGCAAAAAGAGTTCTAAAGTACTTGAAAGGAAATTACAACTTTGAACTCAAGTATACACAAGTGCATGACTTTAGGTTGACTGGATACACTGGTTTAGATTTTAATGGAGATAAAGCAACTAAAGTATCTACTTCAGGTTATGTTATGAGTCTTGGACATTGAGAGTCTCTTGGAGGTCACACACACAACTAGTTCCAGCAGATTCTACAAATGAATCATAATATGTTGCAACAACTAAAAGAACATAGGCAATTGTGTGGCTTAGAATTTTTTTTGAAGGTTTGCAAGAGAATCAAGTGCATTCAACTCCTCTTTGATTGAAAACACCTATGCAATAAAGTTGGCCAAGAACCCAAAGTTCCATGATCAAACCAAGCACATCAATACAAAGTATCATTTGATTCGACATCATGTTAAGGCCAAGACTATCCACCTACAACATTGTTCAATGAACATATTGCAAAAATCTTCACCAAAGCACTTGGAAGAGGAAAGTTTGAAAGATTTAGAATAATGCTTGGACTCACCAACATCCCTTCAGATTAAAGGGGTGAATGTTGACACCTAATTCGAAAGTATTGGTATTATTATAAATAGTTTAATATTCCAGTTATGAATTGGAGAAAACCAAGAGACCACGGAATTAGAAACCCAAGAGTCTCTCCACTTATGTATATATTCATGCTTTGGTTAATGAAATTAAAAAAAGTCGCATTGTGGAGTTCTCAATGCATTTCCTGACACTGAGAATACTTCAGGGTGGCAGGGTGGTGCTAGGGAAATTTGGAGCTTTTAGGGTGTTGAAACATCCTTTCAATTGGCAATGATAAAGCTATGGTGTTAAAGCATCCTTCCAAATGGAGCTAGTAAAAATAGGGGGCATCCTTTCAAGAGTTGGAGCTTCCAGATAAACATAATGGTTTTCTAATACAGTACTAGGAAGTTGGAGTTTCCCTTCATTTGGAGTTGATAAATTATTGTACTCATCAATTTTGCTGGAAAACATTTGATTGTTTTTCCCAAGAAGGGTTTCCACATAAAAATTTCTTATGTACTTTTCATGTGATGTGATGTTTATTATGTTTTGATCTAATGTTAATGATATTTAATGCCTTGAAAGTTAAAATTATCTAATTAAAGTGAAATAATGATTCATGCCCCCTCTTAGTATTTCCAAGAAATATGTTTTGTACCCTATCACATAATATTGTTTCTCTCCCACCTCCATTGCCTTCATTGTTGAAGCATCAAATATAGAAAGGCCTTTTTCCTTGCTTTATGTGGTGACTGTTTGGGACTTGCCCTCAATGAAGCACTTCTACACACAAAAAAACTTCATTTAGGTTTCATTTTATTAGCTTACTCATAGTAATCCAATTTTGGCAACTTGGGAATCTATAGGACATTCCTTGTGCTTTGCACCTTCATGCCTTTAGTTGTGAATGGTATGTTTTTTTTCCTTCATTTACCATTGTTTTGGTGTCCTCCAAAATCACGTTTGTTGTTATCTTATCTTCAACAAGATTCTTGAACCAATCCTTTCTACAAGTCATGTGCGTCATCGTAAAAAAGGCAAGGAACTAGTCATATGAGTTCTTTGTCTCAAGAGAGAAGTGGATAACAAATTCCTCCCTATTGTCATCATCCTAGACATCTTTAAAATATGTTTTCTTTGAACAATAGTAAAAGCCTAGTGCCATTATATTTCTTCCCATGCTTGGACTATTCTTTTTCCTTCTAAAATGTGTTTTCTTTACTTTGTGCCCTGCTAGTTTCATATACATGGACTATTTTTCTCCTTTTGTCACTTTCCCTATTATGAATATAATATATAATGATATAAATAACATAAATAATAATAATAAATACTGATTAGTATACTAAAGAGGCATGTCTCAAAGGACATGACCAATCATGAAGGGGTACTTGTGTATGTATATAAGTGAGGCCTCATTTGTAATCATTTATATCTCACATCTCTTGTATTCAAACATTTCTATATGATGCTACTTAAATATTCTAGATATTATGAATATTCCATTGCACATAAAAACCCTGATTATTACATTGGTATCAGAGAATAAACGAACCTTGTTTGTTATATTGGTATCAAAGCCGCGTTCTCTGATCTTAGCCATTAGCCAAACTTTTTCTACACACTCAAAGGTTTTGGATTTCTCCTACAAGTTGACATCGAATCCGATCCATTATCAGTCTTTGGCCATCAAATCTCTGTCAAGTTCATTGCCATTGTGATCGAAGCATTTCGCTACACAACTTTAGGAGATTGTCCTTTTTTCCGTTAGGTCTTAAAAAACAAGGAAAGGAAAACAAATAAAAAACAAAAGAATAAAATAAATTGTATTATTAAAAAAAATTACTATTAAAAAGAGGAATTAAAAGTGTGTATGTTTGTTATATATTATTATATCAAGGATAAAAAAAATAAATAAATAGAAAAAAGGTTTAAATAAAAAAATTAGAAAAAACATGAAGGAAACAAATTCTCTTGTAAAATTGGTATGATCTGATGTTACAGATTATGTACATTAAAGGGAATATTCAAGAAAAATATATTAATATTATTATCAACGACCACTGTGAGGAAAATTACATTAATGTTAATTTAGAAAATTAGTTACTAATTTTAAGATCATATATAATTGAGAATTAAAAAGCCTCCTATTTCGAAGAAGAATACAAAATTAAATACTTGCATGTAATAATTGATGAATATGAGTGTGTATCTCAAGTTGGTGTAGGAACTATGTTTAATGGAGAGATTGACATAATTTTTGGTTTACCATGGTTCAAATAATTGGATACTTTCTTTTTAGTCATGGAGATGACGTTTCTGTTGAAGAATGTAACTAGATTCAGTCTTCATATTTGGGTCATTATGAAATGTATTTATTAAAGAATGAAAAAGAAAAAAACATTATTATTACAATGATGTATTAAAGCACGGTTTTCATGCTTGGGCCATCGTTTTATAGGTCAAAGTCCTGTTAGAGAATCTAGGGCAAAGTAGTGTTTTGATGATTCTCTGAGACTTCATAACAATTTGTGATTTTTTTTTACTTTTTTCTTAGTTAGTTTATACTTCTTCTTATTATTATTAGTGCATATGTGTGTGCTTCATAAAACTGCTACTAAAACAAAATAACAAGAACAAATTTTTTTGGCTCTCTTCTAGGGACAAACCCCCTCCACTCTTGAGAGGGAAACCCTTTGTAAGTTTTCTCTTATTTAAGCTTCTTATGTGAACAAATATCAAACCCAAGACCCTTGACTAGGATATCCTCAAAGCATAAGTCAATTCCTTCCTCTTGTTGTACTTGTCACTTCTGGCACTTCCTTTGGCACTTTGTTTTCTAACACTTTGGCTTCTAGTTTAGGAAACCCTAGAATATTAGGGCTCCTCTTCTTCACTATGAGGAGGTCCTTCTTTACTTATCTTGGAGACCTTTAAGAAATTTCTTTACATCCAAATGATACCCCTCAAAGTGCTCTCTTTAGACTGCTGTCAATATACAAATGTACCTCACACATGTGACTATTTCTAGCCCTATAAATAGTGCCTTTCTTTCTTGGCTTCCTTCATTTGTGAGGGTTTATCCTTCTCTCTAGAGAGAGGTCTTATAGACCTTAAATTCCACCCCGATCAATGATTATTCTTGACTTGAAGTATGATTGCGGTTAGGGTTGCTGAGTGGCCTTCTTACTTTGCATGTGTGGCTGAGTTGACTTTAGAAAAGTCTTCCTTCACTTCACTTGAGAGTCCTTCTTCCTTGCTATAGTAGGAGGCCTTTATAGGTCTAGTTACTAGCCCAAACCACAAAGAATAGACCCTTGCAATTTCACTGCTGATCTGGCTGCAAATTGTCCCTTCTTTCTTTGTATGTGTGGCTATAACAGCTTCAAAACAATCCTCCTTTGCTTCGCTATTCTGTCTTCTTGCTATGCTACCCTTGTAGCCCTTCTCCTAGTCTTCTTTTAGTCCTTAGAGGCTTTTGTTACTTGCAGATTTCAGAGCTTGTGAATGTGTCCAAATGAGGAGTGAACAACCTCTATTTATAGAGGTCTGCCCCTCCTCCTTTAAGCCGACTTGAAAATCTCTTAGGCCGACTTGTAGTTGCATTATATTTCAACATTTATTCTTCTTGTAGACTTCATTGTTGCTAGGAGAGGATTTGACTTGCCTTGAAGGTATTCCCATGACCTTGTATGACATCATACATGATGTAACATGCCCTCAAAGGGTCTCATCATAATTATATTTTGAATTTTACTCCCTAGAAGCACTTCAAAATGTGTTTGACCTATTTTCAATGAGAAGGAAACTCATTGACAAATAATAACAAAATGAATTCTCTTTTCTTGAATAAGTATAAATATAAAAATTACATATATGAAGACTGAACCTAGTTACATATTCTCCAACAAGTCCCCATTGAGGACTTCTAGTTTTTATATTAAGTCATTGGAGTCATTGTCCATTTAATGAGACCCTTCCTAGGCTTTTGAATCATATAAAAAGAATTGTTATTGAGTCAAATATGTAATTTGTCACATCAACACCAAGTCAACTCTTTCCTGATGAATTTGGCCTACAAGAGGACAATTTGACCCACATAAGAGGCTATATATACAAGTTGAGTTTGATCTATTTTCTCACAAACTCAACAAGTTTGATACACAAGAAGGGAGTGCAGAAAAGTGCAAAGTTAAAGGAGAAGAAGGACGGATTACAGAAGAAGAACAAGTCAAAGTTTTTGGGCTATCTCTCTCTCTCTCTCTCTCTCTCTCTCTCTCTCTCTCTCTCTCTCTCTCTCTCCTTATGCGAAGTTACTGGGCTATTGGATGGGTCATAGTTCAGTTGATGGAAAGTCAAAGTTATGGATTTGTTGGGTCGAAGTTTTGCTGCTGGGAAGGTCGAAATTTTGGATTTGCTGGGTCGAAGTTCTGCTACTGCAGGGTCAAAGTTTCTGGAAGGAAGGGATGACATGGTGGTTGGAGGAAGTTTGTGTCGAGGTCGAAGAGTCTTGGATTATCTCATGTAAACTACTAAAGGAAGAAGTTTGACTGGATTTTCCATTAGATAGGGTTTTTCCCTGGCTGAGTGCCTACATCTTGTGTCTTGTTCTTGTGATCTTCATACACACATAATTTGGTAATTTCTTGATGAAAGATAATATAATAAAGAAGCAAAATAAGCCAACATAATTCATAAGTAATTATCAAGAAAGAGAAATCAAACCCTAATTCTAGTAGCATTGATTTCTCGATAATTTCCTTATAAGAAGATGATCACATTCTAGGACATTACAAAGAGGTAAGAATTGATAATACCTTCATCAAAAGAGTCTAAGGATATTTCGAAATTGATGATTCAAGAGAATAAAAAAACAATATCAATGAAGTAGAAGGGGCTTGAAGAAGTCATATCCAATAAAAATTAAGAAAACTCTCATTTAAAAGATCAAAGTTAGAAACTACATGCACAAGTGAGGAAGTCTAAGGTTAAGAAACACAAATTAGAGAAAGAATAGGAAAGTTCCAAGAATAAACTCAATGAGAGTCTATCAAAGAAATAAGAAGAAAATTTGTTCTTAAAATACTTTAATCAAAAGTTATTAAAACAAATTAGAATTTTACAAGATGAAAAGGTTGAACGTCAAAACACTAAAAATAAGGTTGATAATGCTGAAACTTGATGTTCTATTCTGAAACGATTACTTTAAAAAAATGAAACTTTCTCCAATTGTAATATTAGTTAGGCAATTGTAGATATAACATAAACCATATGAAATATAGAATATAGCCAATAACATAATGAGACACTAAGAATTTAAGTTCAATGACCAGGGAAAAAGCCACAGGGTGAAAACCTAAGAAGATTTTTCTTCTATTAGAAATAAATTGTTCAACAAAGAAACAAAATACATTGAGAAAATGAAGAAGTTCACCCAAATCTTAAGATCTCTAATAGAAATAGCTGATGTAAACACTGAATCATTTTTGCTCACCGAGTTCTTCTTTTAATCTCCAAGTCTCTCTCTCACTCTCTCAATCCTTCTGTAGTCTCTCCCACTCGCTCGTTCACATATTCAAATTCCCCTTTCGCAATGCACAAGTAAGAGTGAAGATGAGAGACACATATATATAGGAGGAGAAAGGAGTTTGAGTCTTGAAGAAGGAGTAACTCACATTCCTTGAGAGAGAGTTACATACGTCATTTAGGGAGGTACGCATGACTTTGTAACTCATTCCATTAAGGAGGTACACTTGCCTTTGTAACTCATGCCATAAAGGAGGTACACATTCCTTGAAGGAGAGAGTGTAACATATGCATTGAAGAGTGCGTAAGTGGAATATTTTATGACAAGTATTTAATGCGTGTAAGAGGGGTTCTATGACAAGTCTTTAATGTGTGTCGGAGAGTGTAAGACGACTGAAATGAATCCATTAAGGGAGAGAGAGGGGTACAAGTGCCATCGAGGAGAGAGAGAGGTGTGAAGTGGCACGATTAAGTGCTAAGTAGGAAAGATGACATGTAATTCTATTTTTCAACAGATGAATAAGAACCTAAAGCACTTCTGTGTCTCAAAAACCACAATCAAAGTCTACTTAGTCAAATTAAGAAACTTAAAAATGTTAAAATCACTGAAAAAATTAGAAGAACTTGTCACGAAAGAATTATAAAAGTCTTCAGACATAACAATCCAAGTTGAAGAAAAAAGAACGAATACCAATCTAGTCAATATCACAACTCAAAAAGATGAGAAACTAGTTGAAGTAAAAGCATATTCAGATATTGCAGTTTAGATAATGGAAATTTGAAATGAAGATCTATCAATTAACCAAGTGACTTCCATGCATGAAGGAAATTATATACCTCAAGTAAATAAAGAAATTGCCACAAATAAGATCAGTGGAAATCAAATCACAAGAACCCCTTATTGACATCCGACTAACAAGAGTAGATATCTCAATCCATTTGCGTATTTGTATCACTCAGAACAAAAATAATAGAGTTGAGTTTCAAACAATACTGATGTCTACAAAATCCAGTCTTACGATAGCAATTTATCCCAACTATCAAATGATTGCAAAGTTACACATAATATTCATTTAGGATGACGATCCCTTCTCATTTCGACAATTTTGTTAACACTCAGAGGATCTCATCATCTTGTATCATTAAAGATGACAACACGAAGAATTTTGAAATATACAAATAGATTACAAGACAAAGAAACAAATGACATGCCTTATCAACAATAAGCTTTGGGGACAAAGCCTTTTAGAAGAGGAAGACAATGTTACTAATATAATGTATAATAATATAAATAACATAAATAATAATCATAAAAATGATTCATTAAACAATCATTAGTATATTGAAGAGACATGTCTCTAGGGACATAACCATTCATGAAGGGGCACCTACTTTGGTATATAAGCAAACCTTCATTTGTAATCACAAATATCTAATATCTCTTATATTCAAACATTTCTATATAAATTCTATTTGTCCTATAATGGATACTCACGCATTCTAGATATTTTGAATATTCCACTACATATACAAACCCTTTTCATTTCATTGGTATCAGAGTGTAAATAAAATTTGTTTGTTCTATTGGTATTAGAGCCACGTTCTCCTATCATAGCCATTGGCCAAACGTTTGCTACACACTTGAAAGTTTGGAGTCTCCTATAGGTCGACAATTAGTCTGATCCATCATCCGACCTTTGGCCATCAACTCTCCATCAAGTTCATTGCCACTTTGATCAAACTCTTTCTCTATGCAGTGTTTGAAGATTCTCAATTTTTCCATTAGGCCTTAAAAAAATGAAAGGAAATAAAAATAAAAAAGAAAAGAAAAATAATTTACAAGAAATTTTATATATTAAAAAATATTTATAGAAAAGAAGGAGAATATCTATATATATTATATATGATATATAATATAATATATATATATTATATAGATATTATTCATTCATTCGATGACAAAAAATAAGATTATGATAAATAATTAAAAAAAAAAACCAAAAAAGAACCAATTGCAGGATGACCACCATGACTTCCTTTTGTGTGTGTGTGTGTGTGTATCTATATTATTATATATATATATCATTTCGATGACAAAAATAAGATATTATATAAATTAATTAAAACAAAACCAAAAATAACAATTAGCGGGATGACCACCATAGGACTTCCTTTGTGTGTTGTGTGTGATTGTGTCTATATATATATATATATATATATATTATATATTCGAAGACAAAAAATAATATTATATATAAATAATTAAAAAAAAAACAAAAAAAAAAACAATTGCGGGACGACCACCGTAGACGCGTTTTGTAGCTGCTTGATGGTATCCCAAATGCATAGTCACAACCACCACCGAACGGGTTGATGCCACCACCACAACTGTTGTCAACCTTGCCTGTTTCTCACCTTTTCGCCACCATCCAACGTCGACAATGTCACAATCGAACCACTTGCTGTTGTTTCCCTTCGTATTCTATGCTAGCTTAGACACCAAATAGACATTGTCTAATCGATTCCTTTTCCATATTTGTATGTTAAATATGCACTTCCCATCATATAGCCGTGTGAGATAAGGCGAAAATATACATGTGATCGTGTAGGGGATATATCAAAACTGGTTTTGTTAAGATTGATTGAAATTCATATGAAAAGGTCCATCCAACAAGGGGTCACATTTGTTGGGAAGAGGGCGCAATCGTTTATAATAATCATAGTGTTTAATCTAATTCGACGCTTATGAAACCCACAAATTTCCAAGCTACAAAGGTTTGTTCGATTCAAAGAATCTTAACTCAATAATAAATGATGTTCAAAATCAAGACCCTTGCCCTAGGTTATATTTAAAACAAAAACTTCCAAGAATAAAGGTGTAGTGTTTTTCTTTTTTACGCACATATGCTTATAAGCGATGGTGAAAGGTATTAAAATTCATGAAAAGACAAGATACTTAGGTTCAGATAAAGTACTAGTGCTATCACATTTATTAGTATATATATTAATTAGTCCCTAAGTTTCACCTTAAAGTTATAAAGATACCAATATATCAAAAATAATTTGACAATATCATCGACACACGCCAAATAGAGTCAATCACTAAAGAAAAAAATGGATTATAAGCTGAAAAGAAATGAAAGAAGATTCTTTTTTAAAGGTGGCATCATCTTATGTTTTGGATTATGTATATTAAAGTGAATATTCAAGGAAAATATGTTAATATCATTATCAACGAGCACTCTGAGGAAAATTAAATTAATGTTAAACTAACTAATTAGTTACTAATTCCATGAACAGATATAGCTGAGAATAAAGAAGCCTCCTACTTTGAGTAGAACAAAAAATTAAAAACTTGCACGTAATAATTGATGAATATGAGTGTGTATCTCAATTTGGTGTAGTAACTATGTTTAATGAAGAGATTGACATAATTTTTAGGTTACCTTAGTTTAACGAATTGGGTATTTTCTTTTTAAACATAGAGATTTTTCTTTTGATGTTTCCTTATAGGAAGAAGATGATTACATTCCACGACATGAAAATGAAGTTAGAATTGATAATGCCTTCATCAAAATACTTTAAGGATATTTCTAAACTAATGTTTCAAGAGAATAAAAAAATAATATCAATGAAGTAGAAGGAGCTTGAAGAAGTCATATCCAATAAAATAAAGAAAATTCTCATTTATAATATCATAGTCAAAAACTACAGGCACAAGTTAGGAAGTGTAAAGCTAAGAAGAAAAAATGTTAGGCCCCTATACTACTAGTGTAACCCCTTATTATTATTAGTACAACCCTCTTATTATATTGATTTACCCATGTAGTGCCCATATTGTTACTATTGTGCCCCATAGAAGCCCACTATTGTTATTATTGTGCCCTTACATTATTATTGTTATGTCGGCTCTGATTATATAATGACCCCTTAGACTCCTATATATAGAAAGGAGGTGTTTTCATTTGTATCATCCAAGAATCGTTCATTTATGTAATGTAAAGGAGGTTGCCCCCTCGAAGAGGCAGAATTCTAAGGCGTTGATCTATCCTTTCTATCTTTTCTTGAGCTGGTTTCATAACAAAAAGATAGAGCAAGAAAATTAAAGTTTTGAGAAGAAACTCAATTGGAGTCTATCAGCGAGAAGAATAATTTTTTTTGCTTAAAAAACCTTAATTAAAAGTTATTAGAATAAATCGGAAGTTTACAAGATGAAAATATTTAATTCAAGACACTGAAAATAAGGTTGATGAATAAGAAATTGAAGAACTCTTACATCTAAGAAACCATAATCAAAGTCTATTCTACTCAAATTAAGAAACTTTAAAATAATAAAAAATCACTAGAAAACAAATTTAGAAAATTTTGTCACAAAAGAATTATTGAAGTCTTCAGACATACAAGTCCAAGTTGAAGAAAAAAGAACGAATACTGACCTAGTCAATATCACAAATCAAGAAGATGACAAACTAGTTGAAGTAGAAACATATTCCAATGTTGTAGTTCAAATGACGAAATTTCAAGGGCACTTGCTAGAATTAAGTTTTTCTTCACTTGATAACTAATTTTATGATTAATTAAACATTAGTTTTACATAACATTAAGTTCAATATCATTTAGGAAATTATATAGAATAAAATCATCAACTAATAAACATGAAAGAGCAGTAAAGTAACCATGAAACAAAGACGCAAGAGAAACAAAAAATTAGGCACACAACTAAGATAGAACACACAAGGGGGAAACCCAGTAAAAAATATTCCTTATGAGAAAGAGAGTTTCTAGATTTATCAATACATCATAAATAAAAAATAGTAGAATAATATACTTCAACAACGACTTCTCTTAGAAGTAATCATCAACAACCGTAGAAGTGAATATCAATATCCATAGTTGAATCCAACAAATAATAAATGGCTTCTCTTAGAAGAAAGAATCAACAACCATAGTAGAATCTAGCATATCATAATCAAATCCAACAAATAGCAAGTGGCTTCTCACAAAACTAGGCATTGACAACCATAGTAGAATCTAGTAGGCCATAATCGACTCTAGCAGATAACAAGTGGCTTCTCATAGAACCAAACATCAACAACCATAATAGAATCTAGTAGACCAGGATCGAATCCAATAGATAACAAGTGGCTTCTCACAAAAGCATGCATCGAAAACCATAGTAGAATCAAATAGGCCATAATCTAATCCATCAGATAATAAGTTGCTTCTCATAGAAGTGGGCATCAACAACCATAGTAGAAACCAACATGCCATAATCAAATCTAGCAAATAACAAGTGGCTTCTCGTAGAAGTAGACATCAACAACCATAATTGAATACAAGAAGACATAATTGAATCCAATAGATAATAAACGAGATTCAATGGAAAAAACCATCATCAAATAGATCAATGAACCAATAAGAGAATAATTCAATATCAAAGTCTTGAAGCTTCTTTAAATCATTTATCATATTTCTGTTGTCCATTGCACAAAAGATATGATCAGGTTCATGCCTCAAAAACAAATCCATCTTACATAAAAGTCCTCTACATAACATAAAAGTCACGGGCTCATCTTTAACATATCTAGATCAACATCGGTCTTCAAAACTTCTAATCATCTTCAAAGAAACATGCTTCAATCAAACTAATATTATTTTCTCCCACTGGGTATAACACCTATCACGAGTCTTATTGTTCTTCCATTATTTCTAACGATTTTTCCACACCTTAGCATTCTTCATTATGTACTTACAATCCTCATGAGGAGGATATGGAAGAACAAGAACAACCAAGCAATACAAGAGGCTTGTAATGAAACAATCAATAGAAAGAATCAAGATATACTTAGCTTTCGAGAGTGTGTCAACTCCCTCTTGATCTTAGCCTTCTCAGATCGAGTCAATCTCATCACATCATTAAGGAGTCCATACCATCATCAAAGATTTGAATGATAAAGAGTCTACGTCATCAAGGAGTGCACATCATCAAGGAATCCACATCATCATAAATGAGTCCATATCCACATCAACATCAAGTCAAAATCATTATCATCAGTATCATCAACGAGTCCTCATTATCATCATCATCATCATCAAGGATTGTAGTCCAATTAATCATCATTGAGTCCATATCTTCATCATCATCAAGAAATCTACGTCATTAACGATTTTATATCTCCATCCTCATCAAGTAGTCCACATCATTAAGGAATAATCATCATTATATCATCAATGAGACCATGTCATTGTCAAGAAGCTAACCTCATCCATTCCATCATCATACCATCCTCAAGAAGTTGAGATCATCTATATCATTATTGAGAAATAATTCAAGGAGTTCAATCTACATCATCATCAAGGAGTCCACAACAAGGGGTCCTCTTCATCATCATAAATATTATTAGGAAGTCATATCAACATCAAAGAGTTTAGAAGGAGACCATCATTAATATATTCACATCAACAAATTATCTCCCTCAACTGGGGGTCAAATGGGTGCCTCTTAGGGGCCCAACCGACCTAATAAATTTAGAGGGAATTTAAAAATTCAAATTTCAATTTCTTTTCAAGATGAAAACAATGACAATGGCTACCATATTTTTCAAAACTAGTTAATATCACAACTCAAAAAGATGAAAAACCAGTTGAAGTAAAAACATATTAAGATATTGCGGTTAAAATTCCAGAAATTTCAAGTGAAGATATATTGATTAGCCAAGCGACTTCAACACCCAAAGGAAATCATATACCTAAAGTAAATCAAGAAATCGCTACAAAAAAGATAAGTGGAAATCAAATCAAAAGAACCCCTTATCAACTTTTGAATCACAAGAGTAGACATCTCAATCAATCAATGTATTTGTATCACTCAGAACAAAAATAACAAAGTTATGTTTCAAAGAATACTTATGTCTGCAAAATCAAATATTACAATAACAATTTATCCCAGGTATCAAATGATTGTAAAATTCCAAAAATGATTCATCTAGGATGATGATCCCTTCTCAGCTCATCAATTTTGCTGATCACTCAAAGGATCCTGTCATCTTGTATCATCAAAGATGGAAACTTGAAGAATTCTGAAAAATACAAATAGATTACAAGACAAAGAAACATATAACATGTCTTATCAACAATAAGCTTTGAGGACAAAGATTTTCTCAAGAGGAAGGAAATGTTATGAATATAATATATAATGATATAAATAACATAAATAACAATAATCATAAATAATGATTGGTATACTGAAGAGGCATGTCTTTAAGGACATGACCCTTCATGAAGGGGCACCTACCTAGGTATATAAGCATACCCTTATTTGTTATCATATATATCTCATGTCTTTTTTATTAAAACATTTCTATATAAATGCTACTTGTCCTATAATGGATATTTATGTCAAAAAATAAAAAAGGTAGAAATATTTTCTTATGTTGATAATTACTTGTGATATTCTTGTATTATTATTAACTTTTTGTATGTTCTTTTATCTTATTTTCATATTCAACCAATCATCAAATAGAAAACATGAAGATCAATGACACAAGATATAAGCACTCACCTAGGGCTAAAACCGCCATGAAGGGGAAAACCCAATCAAACTCTTCCACTAGTAGATTCAAATCAAATTGAGACAATGTATTAAATTAAATATAAAAAATATTTCATGTTTTTCTCCCGCATTGGGTTTCCTAGTAAATCTTGTGTGTGCTATCTTTATTACTATGCATTGTTGAATGGTGTTGTTTATTGTTTTTGTTATTTGATACTGATTAATGTGAACTTAATGCTATGAATATTAAATTAACTAATTGGTAAGAAATATTGATTCACCCCCCTCTCAGTATTCCAACAATTTGATTACATGTTGTTTGTGCTAAAAAA